>JBBPCX010021781.1:4955-16800 GCA_037974365.1 Hydrocynus forskahlii | reverse complement strand
CGCCGCGGCTTAAACTGTTCCCACTTTCTGTTGGACACTTAAATTTACCAGAAAATTCAAGGTATCAGCCTTTGTTTCGTTTAGTTGTCATGTTGACTGTTAATGTTACAGAGAACGTTAATAAAAGTTGCTCTGTGTTGGACACCTGTGTTCCTCCGGTGCCTGTATGTGACGTCATCACGACTAGTCGACTCGACTTCGACTATCTTGCTGGATTAGTCGACTTGAAAAAAGCTGAAGCCGTTAATGCCCTACTGTATATTATATATGAATATAAGTGAACTGCAACGATTGAAATAATGTGCAATATAGTAGAGAATTACAGTATAGTCAGTGTAAACTGTGTAGACATTGTAACTAATATAAGCAGACTAAACAGTCATAGTATAAAACATCTATGAATAGCAGTATGCAAAATAGATCAAAGTAGATAAAAAAACTAGATTAAAAAAATTAAATCGAAATCATTGTTTTAGTGAGCAGTGCACATGTTCTCAGTTCTCTGATCATGACCTCGCCATGCCCTGTCTTGTCATTTGAATGTTTAAATAACTGAAAAAACTTTTAGTGTTTGTAAATGAGTTGTATGCAAAGGGTTTTTACTAGTTTTTTCAACTTGTAAAGCTTGGAGGAGAACACAAACTACCCATTCTGTCATTTCGGCTGCAGACTTGTATTGTGCAAATAATGCCAGTTTCAGTCTTAATTAATGTGCTGAAGTTGTAAAAGGTTCGGTGTGTGTGTGTGTGCGTGCACACAAGCGTGAAGGGTGTTTACTGAACTTATGATCCTGCTTCTCACACGGCCGGCCCGGCCTGTTGCTTAGAAACCCTATCAGATAGATGTCCACTTTTATCTTCTCACCATCCTCATTTCCTGCGGCCCTGCCTCCCAGTCCGGGCAGCTGTGAGGTGTGGACCAAAAGAGCCGAGAGAAAGAGAGAGAGATGTAATCATTCTGCTAAATGGTAAAACATGGATTTCTCTCTTTGTTCGCCCCTCCCTCAGGCTACTTTTCTCACTCCTACATGCTGTAATTACCCAACTGTGGAAGGCATTAACATTACAGTTCATTTCAAAGATCAGTCCAGAAACAATCATTCACTGGAATTCACACCAAATCGTATACATACATATACTATGTTGACAAAAGTAGTGGGATGACCATTACACTGCGTTCTGACACTGCAATCAAATACATAGACTTTAATCTGGAGTTGGTCCCTCTTTGCAGCTATAACAGCTTCCACTCTTCTTGGAAGGCTTTCCACAAAATTTTGGAGTTTCTGTAGGAATTTGTATCCAATCATTCTGTAGAGCATTTATGAGGTCAGACACTGATGTTGGACGAGAAGGCCTGACTCACAATCTCCGGTCCAGTTCATCCCAAAGGTGCTGGATGGGGTTGAGGTCAGGTCTCTGTGTGGCCAGTCAAGTTCTTCCACACCGAACACATCCAGCCATGTCTTTATGGAGCTCGCTTTGTGCGCTGGGATACAGTCATGCTGGAATAGAAAAGATTCTTCCCCAAGCTGGGTCCACCAAGTTGGAAGCATAGCGTTGTCCAAAATGTCTTGGTCTGCTGAAGCATTAAGACTGCCCTTCACTAAAAGTGAGGGTCCTAGCACAAACCCTGAAAAACAAGTGTGTCCCAATACCTTTGTCTATATAGTGTATATATTTATACATATATTCACAAACATCGATTCATTTATTTTTTTTGTTTAGTGTACAGTTCTTTTTATATTGTACAGTTTTATTCTATTGTCTATTCTGTTTCTACTGTACTTTCTTCTCGTTCTGTTCACATTGCAGTGTAACAATGCACATGGGACCGATAAAGGGTCAACTTATCTTTCAGCAATGCTGATGATGAGAAAAATGCTCAGTCTTCTTGACTCTTCCCTGAGAAAATGTTTTGTATGTTGTTCTCAAATCCTCATGCCATTGACAGATTCTTGAGGCTCCTCTGAAGTGCAATCCCAGGAAGAATAGACTGTCCAGGCTTCTGCTTGTGGGTTTGGGATATAAAAGCAGAGATTAAACCGTCAACAAAGTGGGAGATAAGGCATTCTGTTTACTGCGTTATGAATAGGTAGCGATACAATACAGAGAAGTGCACACATGCATACACAAAGTGAGAAGCATTCTGTTTGGCTTTTCTGCCTGTTATCAAAAGTGACCTTTCGCAGTGCATGGGATGAGTGTGAGATGAGGCTCTTGTCGGTTTAACTCCTGCCAGACAGGGATTGCTGTTCCAGATGGACTCTCAGTGCTGATTGTTTTCTCTTTAGAATGAGTTCTCATACTTTTGGATGGCCTACTTGAGTGGGCCTTCTTGTGGCAGGTGTATAGTGTTTCTTTGGCCCTTTTGTTTCATGGCCTACGTTCTCTCTATAGGATGTAACCTCATAGGTATCAGGGTTCACTTTAAGCGACGGGTCACGCTGAACTGTACGTGCTCTTCCTTGTGATTGGCTAGACTATCAAGCACTTGAGGATGACTGGCTGAGGTAGAAGCACTCTTGCTGGTGATTGAAGTAGCCAGGAGCGCTCTTACCACTGATTGGCAAAGACACGAGAGGTCTTGCTCACTCGCTGAACCTCAAGGGTTTGATGTATTGAAATCCATTACAGAAATGGACATTTCCATTTTGTCAGGTTGTGTGATTTCCTCTTTGGCTGTCGTAGCAAACGTGATGATTGTGTGAGGGCTTTAGATTTGTAGCCTTTCATGGTGTTTCCTTGCGTATAAAGCTTGGATGCTTGGATATTGTAAGTTGCTTTGGATAAAAGCATCTGCCAAATGAATGTAAAGTAATTAATCCCAAGATTGCTAGTGGCATGGCTGAGGTACCCTTGAGCAAGGTACCGTCCCCACACACTGCCCCCCGGGCGCCGTGTTCCTGGCTGCCAGCTGCTTCACTTGGTGAATGGGTTAAATGCAGAGGAAGAATTTCACATTGTTCACACTGTGTGCTGTGGTGTGTTCATGGGTAACAAATGGACACTTCACTTACTTATTTCTGATATTTTCAATCTAAGGACACATATGTTGGCCTACATTTGCTCAATCTTTCTCCACCAACAGACACATTTTGGACACGCAGAAGACTGGCAAGTAAATACAGAAATTAGCCAAGGGGAACCCGCTCAGGGTCTTCTGGGAATGATTTCTGTGAATACGTGTAGTTTTTAGCTCTTTTTATTCAACTGAATGATGTTTGTATATGAACCCTACAAGTATTGTGGCACCAGGTCAAGCCAAGTGTATTTATGTAGCCCATTATCATACACAACGGTCATTCATGGTCATTTAATTATAGATGATTAAAAAATAAGATTAAAAGTGCAATGGATTTGCAAATATTTAAAGGAAGGCGGAGGAGAATAGTAACAGTAATAGTATCACTAACATTTCATTATTTCAGTTGAAAACAATTGGGTTTAATTCTTAAAAAATGATCGATGGAGAGTTCTCATATCGGTTTTTGCTCTATGGTACCTAGAGTTTTATCAAGCTCCTCCACTGGTTAGGCCCTCAGGCGTTGGATTGAAGTCCCAATGTGGCAGATAAGCATAATTAGGGACTGACTGCGAAATCAACCAATCTCATTTTGATTTACATTGAGTGGGACTGATTTTGTATTACAGAACATCACTCTATGCCCTCTGGAAGTTGTAGACACTTCACTGACTCGAAAAAAAAAACCCAAAAATAAAACAGAAGCCTAACCAACTCTATGCCAGGAGTCCTTACTGATGGATTCACTCTAGAAAGGAGTTTCATCATTCTGTCTCTCTGTATACTTGTATATGGTTGAAATGAAAAAGTTCACTTTGACTTTGACTTGAATACTACATGTTAGGTGAAATATTCATCAAGCTTCAAATAAAAAATGGAATATCTTTTACAAGCTCCAGCTATCCATGTTCAATCTAAAATGGACAGAAAATGTTAATGTACAGTATTGTTGGCCTGATGATATTCCACTAGAATCCCACAAGGGAATTGGCTTTAGTGTATGTGTATTTTTAAAAAATAATATTTTACTATTTATGGCCCCAAAATGGTTCATGGTCATGGTTCGCCACTTTGAATGTATTATTAAATTCAAATGAGAAATGTACGCATATCAAAGATCACACTATTAAGGACAATTGACTGTTTTTTGTTGTGTAATTGTGCTGAAGTTCACAGGGTGGCAAATTAATTGTGGCTTCCAGCATTACTACTTCAGATCTGCTACAAGTTAGTTAGCCTTGTGCAAACAATCATCACACACTTGCTTCAAACCATGTTGAGCTCTTCCCTAGTTCCAGGTTGTCTTGCTTCTGTGGTTTGTGGAACTTTATGGAATATGGGTATCTGTAAAAATTGATGAAATAAATGGCTAAAAACAGCAGAAGCTGCTCTCGATGCTTAGAGTTGTTCATCCAGCCATCCATTATGTGAATTGCTTATCCCTACCAGGGTCATGCAAGGGAGGTGCTGGAGCCTGTCAGAGTGGTCAGAGGGCAAAAGGTGGAGAAGCTTTTCGCTTTCACCTTCTTTTAAATGTCTATTGCACTTTTATCTATGTTTTTTTATAGGGCAATTTTACCATCTCCAGTTCACCTGTCATGTATGTCATTAGACTGTGGGAGGAAACCAGAGTACCCGGGTGGAAACCCACACAGACTTTGGGAGAATATGCAGACTCCATCCAGAAAGGAAACTTGGCGGCATCATCCCAGGATCTTCTTGCTGTGAGGCAACGGTGCTACCCAGCGTGCCGCTCAGGTGTTCATACAGTGTGTGATGAGGTAAGTGTGTGATCTGACCGTGCTGTTTCCCCACTGATAATCATAAGCAGGGATAAGCTTCCGTTACTTGTTTGCCTACATTAGCTCTTGTAGCTCCAGTGCAAAGCTACAAGGAAAATTAGGGCATCAAACGTGTCTTGGCTGATTGAATCATTTTGAGTAAGGGATATATCACCACCTGTGTGTGTGAGTGTGTGTGTGAGTGTGTGTGTGTGTGTGTGTGTGTGGGTGTGAGTTGTTCTTTCCACTCCATAACTCCAGCTTATTTAAACCATACAAATATTCTGTAAAGGTTCTCGGTGTTATTTCACACTCAAGCATCTTGCACTAGAAACTCAAGAGTATGAAGTCCCACCTAAATTCATTAGACTGAAT
This sequence comes from Hydrocynus forskahlii, assembly GCA_037974365.1. Taxonomy (NCBI): domain Eukaryota; kingdom Metazoa; phylum Chordata; class Actinopteri; order Characiformes; family Alestidae; genus Hydrocynus; species Hydrocynus forskahlii. The sequence goes on along the minus strand of JBBPCX010021781.1, from coordinate 11,620 downwards.
GTGATTTTTGGCAATATTGTGTCCAGTCTCATGACAGCTGCTACAAAAGAATGCATTTGTGGGCAGAGCTTGGATATATTATTGTCACAGTGGTGATGGATAACACATTTTAACATTCAGATAAACCTACATTCTGATTCAAGTTAGACATAACTGCTTTATTGATTCACTAATTCATTGATAAAGGGTTAACTGGCACCTGACCGCATTCAATATTGCAGCCACTGCAGACTGATGTAAAGCTCTGTTTGGATATCCTTAACCATCAAATGCCACCGAGCAAATACAGAGCCAGCTCAACCCATCTGTCACGACCAAAATACAAAAGCGGTGTTGACAAATACTCGATATGTCAGAGAGTGATGTTACTGATGCTGTAAAGGGGTGGAGGTTGCGTGGTCTCTATTGAAGGGAGAAGCATAAAGAGATGGAGGCCTGCAGCTGGAACATACCTTGCACTGTCAGACCAGCCAGAGCGTTTTGATTTAGTTTCATATAAAATAGCTTGCTCTATTCTCTCTCTCTCTCTCTCTCTCTCTTTCCCTCTGCACATGCAAGCATGTGCAAACACACACACACACACACACACACACACACACACAGCTCTGCAGTTGTCCAGTAGTGCAGTTCAATCTGCTGTTACTGAAGCATGAAGAGGCGAGCACACACCCCACACACACCAGTGTAAAACTGAACGACCAATTTCAGCCAGTTTTATTCACCTGCAGTTCTGCGTCAGTTCCTCCTCATACTCACGAATACACTCTCACACACACTCACACGCACATGCAGTAAATTTATATATAAGGTAAGCTGTTTTGATTTGTCAGCAATTGTTTGAATCTCAGCAATGTCTCTCTCTTTCTTTCACTCTTTCTCTCTTTTGGCACTCTCCATTTCTGTTTTCATCTTTATTTCCTTGCCCTCTTCCATTCTGTCTCTCTGTAGTTTTTCCTCCCACCTTTCTCTCATTCTCTATCTTTCCCTTGCTTTTGGCCCCTTCTCCCCTGCCTTCCTGTCTACCTCCCCTTCTCTCTCTCTCTCTCTCTCTCTCTCTCTCTCTCTCTCTCTCTGTCTCTCTGTCTCTGTCTTTCTCTCTCTGTCCCTTTGCGCTGCCACTCGTGAAAGGTTGTGCGGGTCTTTACTGATTATGATCTATTACACATCAGAAACGGGGGCCTCTCAATTAGTAAAGCAGTGTTTCCCTGCAGCGATACACTGTACATAAAAAGCCTTGCTCGCCCCTCCCCTGTAGCTGCTCCCTGATTAAATATTAACCAGCAAGCTCTTTGTCAGAGCAACTAATTGCTTTTCTTGTGCAGAGCATTGATTCGATGCTAATTACGTTTATGTGTGCATGTGTGTGCGCGTGTAAGTGTGTGTACATGGACGTTCAGCCACTGGAGTGTGTGAATGGCCCTCATATCAGTGCTACTTAACAAGTCTGTGGGGTGTGTTTTGAGTTTTCGTTCATTGACAAACAGCTTAATTAAATCAACACTTCGCTGGCCCTGCATTAACAAGTAGTGACAGTGCCTGCGGTGAGGACCAATAGCCTTCTGTGTGTGTGTGTGTGTGTGTGTGTGTGTGTGTGTGTGTGTGTGTGTGTGTGTGTTTAACCACTAAAAAGCAAAATCTGGTCTTAGGGCATGATAGGTGTTTCGAAACCTCTGAAATGGTCAGTTATTAACTATTCTTTAGTTGTATCCATTACTTTTTCTAATGTCTACAATATGATTTCAATGTCTGTTTTTAATATTTATTTATGTTAGATAGTGACTAATGTGCTGGTGGGTGTGTGGGTGTATGCGCATCAGGACATTAGTTACTATGGAAAGATGTACAATTTGTTACAAATATAAAAATGTCCTGTTAACTTTCCAGTCCATATTAAAACAATATGTGAAAATTAAGCTGCAAAAATTTTGAAATTCATCAAGGCTGTAATGTGATGTGCCTGAATATGACAGCCCATTCCCACGGAGGTGGTACGGGGTGTTGTAACAGCAGGCCGTCTGTAGCTGAGCTATTACGGTGGAAAGAATGTAAGGGGTGATTAAATGTTGTGCTGTTCAGGACTGTCGGAAAGCATAAGAATCACTTCGGCTTTCAATAGAATCCACTCATATCAGAGATGATTTACATTTTAGGCAAGAGCACACCAAATACCAAATACACACAAAAGAACATATTTTAGTGCTTCTTTTTGTGATTTAATACACTCACTTCAGCTCAGTGTGATGTTGATAATCAGCTGATTAGGTGTGAGGAGAGAAGGGAAAGCACGAAAATGTGCAGAGATGTGGGCCTACAAGAGCAACATTGCTTTTAATCATTTCATTATGTGATATAGTCTTACCATGTGAATATCACTGCTTATGTTAGTATTACTGATCTACTACTGATCTCTATTGCAACAATTACAGACTCCTAACCACCATTTGTGTTATTAGTAATTCACTTAACTGTAAGTTATTTATCTATAGTATTAGTATCAGCTGGTGGTTAGAGTGTTGCCCCTGCAATCAGAAGGATGTGGGTTCGAATCCCAAGTGCTAGAGTCACCACTGCTTCACTTGGTGAATGGGTTAAATGCAAAGAATTAATTTCACACTGTGTGTTGTGGTTTGTTCACGTGTGACTATAAGGGGCCACTTTACTTTAATACCCCATCCTTTGTATATTTAGTATAGTGTATTTTCTTCAGAGATTTTATTAGATTTATTTAGACTTTGATTTTATATTGTTCCTATATTTGTGTCTGTGCAGATGTAAAATAATCAGTGAAGTTTTCTGAGTCTGATTTAGAGTGTGTCCATCAATCCAAACATCACATCATCATAATAAGATATTGCACTTTAATGAAGTGATTTAATGCAATGTTGCTCCTGTAGGCCCACAGCCCTGCACGTTTTAGTGCTTTCCCATCTCCAAGCACACCCGATCCAACTAATCAGCTGATTACCAACATCACACTGAGCTGAACTGGGTGTATTACAGGTTATTTTCTGATTGCTTAAAACACTAAAAGAAAAGGTGTCCCACATTTGGCACAACTTTATGCTAGCAAAACATCGGCCCAGATTTGCACAACACTAAGCACATTGTTAGCGTCACACTTCTTGCAAAACTCAGCACACAGTGATTTGCAAATCACTAAACACATATGTCCATTTCAAAGCGCTGACTTTCAAATGACCACACCCATGAACCAACTGGTTAAACACAACCACAAGGTGTACAAATACTTAGGTGCTTAATAATAGACACACCAATCAGGTTTAGGCACTATCAAAGGGAACAGGTGAGTTAACCTGTCATCAACAATCAGGGAGGACATGAGAGGAAAGAGACGAGTGAGAATGAGAGGAGGCATCCATGGTGGAGAAGCAGGTGGAGGCAGAAGCCATGGAAGAGCGCAAGGCAGAGGTTAAGGAAGAGGTCGAGGTAGACCTGCTGGTGGGAGAGGACTAAGAAGAAGACAAGACTTTTCCTAACAAAATTTGTGCAACCCTAATCGACCCTTGTAAATCATGGGTTGACTTTGAGGGAGGCTGGACTTCGAATCTAGCCAAGCCTCAGCAGATATACAGTGGCACCTGTAATCCAGACATTTCGTCAACAGCATATGTGAAGAACATCTCCTTTTCTACAGTAAATTTGTAGTTTACATTATATACTGCATCAGAACTTTCTGGTCTCCATGCCTCATCGTGTGATATTTTATGGTATAGTCCTCCTCCACAATGCCACCTTAAGTCCTTACAGCTCTCATTCTGGCAATTTTAGAACAGCTCAGTAATATTGTCATTGCTGCAAATCAAATTGATGAGATGCGATACACTGTCGGGGACAACGTATCATTCCACTGAGCTCCTCTGGTCTAAAATTGGTTTCATGAACATCCACAATTTACATGTCTTAATCTTCCACTACACCCACCCTTCCTAAACCCAATGGAAGAATTTTTCTCAGCCTGGCAGTGGAAGGTTTATGATCTACAGCCACACATTCAAGCAATGGAGGACGCATGCAATCAGACTGATGTTGTATCTACTCAAGAATGGATCTGACATTCTAGAGGATTTTTTGCACAATATCTTGCAAATGAAAACCTAGCCCGTGGTGTTGATGAACCTGTATGGCCAGATGCTGCTAAGCGGAGAGATGTTTTATATTTTTGTCCCTCCTTTGGCATGTCGGTAGTGGTTGCAGTAAATAAAGATGTACAGATTTGATCTAATGTGCTGTTTGGTTGAACACATTTTGTGTACTTTTTTTTTGTTTGGAAACTAAAGATGCTAAAAGTGTTTTAGAATCAATGCAGTCATGTCTATCTCATTCAAAATGAGTTAGTTAATAATGTGCATGTGTGTACAATTTGACAACAAAACAGTTAGTGGTTAGTGTGTGTATGTGTGTGGCTACACTCTACCCAATGAGAAAAGCTCAGGATCTAGTACTGACAGTTAATGAATGTGCCTGTCTGAGTGTGTGTGCATGTATTCACGTGAACCGTGTTAGTGAAATGTTCCTGTCGGTGTGTGATAAGTGAACCAGCTTCTCTGACTCTTTTACTGTCTCTTTCTCTTTCTTTCTCCCTCTTTCTCTCCCCCTTTCTTCCTTTCGCTCTCATGTTGACCTGTTGAGGTTAACTAACCGCCTCATGCTCTCTGGATGCTGTCTAGCTTAACCAAGCCTGAGGCAATGCCAAAGAGAGTATCCACACACACACACACACACACACACACACACACACACACACACACACATTCTCAGATTCCCCATCTCATTTTAAAGCCCAATCAATTTTGAACCACTGCACATATGCATGCACACACACTGACCATCTATAATATGAGCCCTCTGACATCTTAAACTGGAAACTCAACAGTATGAAGTCCCACCTACATTAATTAGACTGAATGTGATTTTTGTCTAATATATCAACAATTGCTACAAAAGAATGCACTTGTGGGCGGAGCTTGGAAATATTATTGTCACAGTGGTGATGGATAATACATTTCAACATTGAAATAAACCTACATTCTGATTCAGTTTAGACTGATATCTGCTTTATTGATTACCTGATTAACCACCATTTGTGTCATTAGTAATTCACTTAACTGTAAGGTACTTATATATAGTATTAATACACCAGCATATGTGTATTTAGTATGGTGTGTTTCATATGTAGTATTTTCTTTTCTCTCTCTCTCTCTTTCTCTCTCTCTCTCTCTCACTCACTCACTCACTCACTCACTCACTCACTCACTCACTCACACACACACACACACACACACACACACACACACACAAACACAGATTGATAGACCATCTATAACATGAGCTCTCTGACATGGCTACAAATGTGTGGGTCTGTGTTAATGTCCATCTCCTGGCTTTCCCGGTGAAAGACCACTGAAAATGTAAGTCAGCATGCAGCCATACTGACTGTTCATTGAACATTACCTGTATATTCAACACTTTCATTTCTCAATTTACAGCTTCATTATTCAGTTATTAATTTTAAGGCTTCATTTCCAGCAATTACTTTGATTTATTTAGTGATCTTGACAAAATTTGAGTTATGCTCTACTTTACAAAGTATACAGCATTATGGATTCACGGGTCTGTATGTGGGTCTACTCTTTTAATCCCGCACTCTCAAAACTTTTTTTTTTTTTACATTCATGGCATTTGGCATGCATCCTTATCCAGAGTGACGTACAATCATTAGTTACAGGGACAGTCCCCCTGGAGCAACTGAGGGTTACGAAAGTGGGGATTTGAACCTGCAACTTTGTGGTTAATGGGTTCACAGGCAAGTGTTTTACCCACTAGGCCACTACCACCCATGTATGACTTACACATCAGTTTTATAATATCAACCAGTTAAGTCAGTGAAAACACACTGCGAAATAAATCTTCAAGACAATTCCAATTTTTAACATAATCAAGATTTCCGATCTAGCTACACTACAGAAGGTTATAACTCAAAATACCTGATGCCAGAGGTATTTTTTATGATAGTTAGATTTGTTGTTTGTGTGTTTGTATTTTTGACCAATTCCTCCCCCCAAATTCAGTCAATTTCTTACTCTATCACATTATGTTACCATCATTAGGAGGGTCAAGACTTCCTCTGTGACACATGAAATGCTACTGAATCTTTTCAAACCGCCGCTAATGCAATGACAGTAGACAGTTCAACACGCTTGGAGGAGAACACATGCTAAGTGATGGGGTGGGGGGAGGGCTGTTCTAATTCCATCCATGCAGGGAAGGTGAAGGCCTCCCGGAAAATTGTGTATATTGGATTTTCCTCCAAACTATTGATTTTTCACTGCATGGTCCTGCATCTTAGCGTCCCACTCTCACAGCTGCATATCTTATAGCCTTATATATCTATTAATCACTGACTATTCCTTGGGTTAACTGGAATTAATTACCAAGTTCAGAGCTTGAGAGTTTAATATCTGTTACTCCTTCTCTCTCTCTCGTGGTCTCTCTCTCTCTCTCGCTCACTCTCCTCTCTCTCTATCTTTGTCTCCCATCTTTGTTTCCTTTTCTTTATCTTCAGGTAAAAACGAATCTCTCTCCCTCTCTCTTTTTCTTTCTCTCTCTCTCTCTCTTTCTCTCTCTCTCTTTCTTTCTCTCTCTCT
>JBBPCX010021753.1:0-16802 GCA_037974365.1 Hydrocynus forskahlii | reverse complement strand
GTACCATTAATGATTTCCTCTCCATGTGTGGCTAGAGGAAGAAATTACCAGTCAAACTATCATCATTAGAAACTTCAACGTTTTTTATTCTTAGATTCAAAACCTAGCACTTACCTTTATAAGCCAGTGTGGCCAAAACTGCAGCTAGCAGCACTCTGTGAAGTGTGTTCATCCTGTCAGTAAGCCTGTGAGTCAAAGACCATTCAAGGTACTTATGTACTCGTCATAGGACTTCCTCATTGTGGCTTTCTCTTCTAGAGCAATGGTGTACCCACTTTCTCTGCACTTAGAGAGCAGTGCTGTTGAGTTTGCACTACATTTCCATTTACAGCATTTAGCTGATGCTTTTATCCAAAGCAACTTCCATTCCCCTAACTACAGTCTCCCTGGAGCAACTTGGGGTTAAGGGTCTTGCTTAGGAACCCAGTGGTGCTATGCCAAAGGTAGGATTTGAACCCATGCCCTTTTGGTCCAGAGGCAAGTATCCTGCCCACTATGCCACCACCACCACATTAAAACACTGAACTTCTATCCCAAAAAGTATTTGTTAAGTATTACATTCAAACATGGGTAATACAAAAGCAATGGTGTAACACAGTGCTGTAGGCATAGCCTGACATAAGCATAGTAGTTCTCATGTACAGTCAGATGAGTCAAGAAAACAGTACAGAACTGAATGCTTAACCGCCGAGGGGCCTGGTGGTTTAGAGTGTCTGCCAAGGTGCATAAGGGGCATCATGCTGCGGAAAAAGTTCTTCTGTTTTTTTGCTGAGCGGTTATTGCTTCTAGGCTTATCCACTTGACAGTAAAAGATCTTCCAGTTGACCAGGGCAGCTATGGGGGCAGAAATTTAATTGCAATATCACCTGTCAATACCTGGGAGACATTAAACAGGGGAAATGGACAAGCATGAGGATCTGGGTCAAATTCTGGGAGCTAGAAAACTGGGTCAGATCATCTCTAAAACAGCAGGACCTGTGAGATATTTCATCCTCAGGTGGTTTGTGCTTACCAAAAGTGGTCCAGGTAACGACAAATAAACATTTCATATGGTTACATGGATGTTATTTGGTACAGAACCTTTATATTATGGTGGCTCTTTAAACTTTTGAGTCCTTCACACCCAGACACCCAGTCTTATTTACACAAATAATTATTTAAAGAACCATCCATTGAACGGTTCAGAAGGGGACCAAGTGTGTGTTAAACTGTTATTTGTTAATAGTGAAATATGCATGACCTGTATGGATAAAAAACAATATAAATTTTGTTCCCCTACAGGTGCAGAAGTATATCAGTGCTCTGTCAGTCACTCCAGCTGCAGTATGTGACTACACAAGCCAAGGCCTGCAGTATCTGGACTTATAAACTTATTTCAGGCTGTTTAGTTCAGGCTGGAGCTATGGTACCAGTGGGTGAACTTAAGATCAAGTTTTGCACTGTTGGCTTCACGCAGCCATACTCTCCCACATGTACTGGAAAGCTACGTTCAAGGGAAAGACTGAAGACAGGTCCATTTTCTGGCAGCTCAACTGGTTTGCATTCATGTTGGCTTGGATTCTGCCCTTTCTAAAGATGCTCATTCTAAAGGTGTTTGGTGACAAGTAAAATAAATACATGGACCCCAGCAATGGTTTATTATTGATCTATTTAGGTATTGTTTGTAGTTTTCCCCCCTGGTTCTTTATCAGCTTTCATGGTGGCATGCTGCTGGTTCAAAGGAAAATAAATTATGGTTATATTTGGAGACTGTCATTTGTGTTAATTTGTAAACCTAAAGAACTCCTTGGATTGAGTTTACCCAAACATTTTGTCTTGGAGGGCCAAAAAAATGAGACAAAAAATAAAGATAAAACTGTATAAACAAAGTGGATTGGATGGGAACTACGTACTGGACGCTTTTGAGAGGTTTAGAGATGGTTAAGCTAAAGCACACACACACACACACACACACACACACACACACAAAGAAAAGTAAAGAGCCCTGGCATTGAGCTACCACTGGTTACCATCTGACAGTAACCCGCTGGTTAGTTTTCTTCCATTTTGATTCACAGGCACTGACACATCTAAAGCTTCCAGAAGGCCTTGAGTTCTTTTTTCTCCTCATTAAATTTGTCACACCCATTCAAAATGTGATTAGTTGATTTGTAGTCACTTTATAATAATGCTGGTGGTTAATTGGACACATTAGGCCCGAAATTCAGAGCCTGAAGGCTAAATCAACGGGAGACTTCACTTAGCTGTCTGCCCAGATATCACAGAAAAATATTTCTGATTGGATTACATTCTGTTGGACTTTTCAAAAATGAAATCCTGTTGTTTCCAACTGACACTTAATAATTAAGAAAGTGTGGTATTGCAGCAGAGTATAAAACAGTATACATGCGTGATTCTGTAAAAAAATTATATATATATATATATATATATATATATATAAGAAAATAAGGGTAACAAGGGTTCACATCAGAAAAATAATAATAATTAGCTTTATTCATAAAACATTTTCATACAAGTAGCAGCTTAAGTTGATTTAAAGACAAGTGATATATGTTGGTACCAATAATGAATGAAAATAATGTTAACAAATGTTCAAATAAACCTAGACAATAAATGAAATTAAATGACAGATACAAAAAGACAGAAGGTTATTTAAATATATAATAACATAAGATGTCTCCACTTTTTCTTTTAAATGTACAGAGGATATTTACAGAAGGCCAGTCATTCAAGAGGACACAGTCATCTCGCACATGCACACATTTCCCTTACAATATATATGACTTCACATTGAAAATAATTTAATTGTTAACGCATCAGTTAATCAGCTTGGATCAGTGTGTTCTATAATAAGAACAGAGTTCTCATTGTGTGCTAGAGCTTCTGCTACTCCTGAAAGTTACATAAGTGCTGCATGTGGTGATGGTAAGCTTTTAGTGTGGTTTCTCTCGAATGTCGCTTGACTCTAGCCTGTAGGTTTCGGTTTCCGTCAGGCTGCCTGATGCTTAGAATGACATTCGCCTATTGTGGGAATCTTAATCAGAGATGACCCTAAACATTTTCTACCACACTTTACGGCATCATGAAAAAAACTCAATCGCATTAAATCAGGTTAAGCAACACCTACAGAAAGAAGAAGAAGAAGAAGAAGAAGAAGAAGAAGAAGAAGAAGAAGAAGAAAAGCTCAAGCACCTTTCTTGAGGATTTTCTTAATCCAGGCTCTGTATTTTGAAATCTGAGTGTAGACATTGGGTACATTTGGATAATTGCAATTTTCAGTAAAATTGAAAGAGATGCCCACTGCTACACCCTTACACACCAAGGGTCCACCAGAATCACCCTGCAAGAATCACACATTAAGTATTAGCCATAGGTGACACCTTGATCTTACTTGTTAGGAAATATGACGGCATTTCTTACCTGGCATGCACCACTTTTGGTCCCGTAACCACCTGCACACAGCACATTGTCTGGGAGTTTAAGATTCTCATCCCTCCACTCGGCCTGGCAGTCTTTGAGACTAATGGTTGACACGTCAGCCAGGTTTTGTTTCTTAGTCTTTCCCCATCCTGCAACCTGGCACTTGGTGTTGGGCTTGACTGGTTTGTCGTTGCTTGGGATTTTGATAAGCTTTATGAATTTACTCTTTTTAACTTTCCTGGAAAGCTTGTTTTTGGGGTGAGGGTGGGGTAGTAAAGAAACATTCTCATGTCAGTATCATCTTCTTTACTAACTTCTTTACTAACTACAATTCTGTATTCTAAGTTTGGCAATCTCCCATTCAAATAATAATCATTACTTTAAACACTGAATACATTTTGAAACAATACTTTCAGAAGCATGATGTCATCTCCAGTCCTAGGATTTTTGTACGATAAGGGTTTGTGAAAATCTTCCACAGCATATCTTTCCAGATGATCCCCAGATATGCTGTGAGTGCCAAGGACCACATAGCTGTTCCTTTCAGAAGAGGAGTGACACTTCATTAGCACTAATAAAAAGAATAATGCTGCTTTTTCTCATACACAGAGTGTTCGCACCCTACCTCTCACCACAGTGTGCAGCAGTGAGGACATATCTGGAATCTATGAGGAATCCTCCGCATCTGTGTTTCCCTTTGACCTGCACTGATGCCATGTACTGCAGAGAGTTCTTCTTGGCTTGTGTACCATTAATGATTTCCTCTCCATGTGTGGCTAGAGGAAGAAATTACCAGTCAAACTATCATCATTAGAAACTTCAGCATTTTTTATTCTTAGATTCAAAACCAAGCACCTACCATTATAAGCCAGTGTGGCCAAAACTGCAGCTAGCAGCACTCTGTGAAGTGTGTTCATCCTGTCAGTAAGCCCATGAGTCAAAGGCCATTCTAGGTACTTATACGTATACTCATCATACGACTTCCTCATTGTGGCTTTCTCTTCTAGAGCAATGGTGTACCCACTTTCTCTGCACTTAGAGAGCAGTGCTGTTGAGATCACCAAATGTCAGTCTGCACTGAATCTTATACACCAAAAAGTATTTGTTAAATATTTATTCAAACATGTCCACTCAAATGGGTAATACAAAAGCAATGGTGTAACACAGTGCTGTAGGCATAGCCTGACATTAGCATAGTAGTTCTCATGTACAGTCAGATGAGTCAAGAAAACAGTACAGAACTGAATGCTTAACCGCCGAGGGGCCTGGTGGTTTAGAGTGTCTGCCAAGGTGCATAAGGGGCATCATGCTGCGGAAAAAGTTCTTCTGTTTTTTTGCTGAGCGGTTATTGCTTCTAGGCTTATCCACTTGACAGTAAAAGATCTTCCAGTTGACCAGGGCAGCTATGGGGGCAGAAATTTAATCGCAATATCACCTGTCAATACCTGGGAGACATTAAACAGGGGAAATGGGCAAGCATGAGGATCTGGGTCAAATTCTGGTAACAAGAAAACTGGGTCAGATCATCTATAAAACAGCAGGACCTGTGAGATATTTCATCCTCAGGTGGTTTGTGCTTACCAAAAGTGGTCCAGGTAACGACAGCTGGTGATCAGGTGACAGGGTTCTGGGCAGCCAGGCCTCATTTATGCACCTGGAGAGCGAAGGGAAGCCCCTCTGATCTGATTTCTAGCACAGACTGCTGAAACATGGTTTGCTGTCTGTGAACAAAAGTTGTTAGAACACACAACGCATCACAGCTCACAACCTATGGGGCAACAGTCAGAAATGGTTTGATGAACATGACAAAGAACTTAAGGCGTTGACTTAGCCTCTGAATTCCTCAAATCTCAGTACCATCGAGCATTTGTGGGATGTGCTGTACAAATTAGTCCGATCCATGGAGGCTACACCTCACAACTTCCAGAGCTTAAAGGATCTGCTGCTAATGTCATGGTGCCGATACTTTATATGTACAAAAGTATTGGGACGCCTGACCTTTATGCCAACAGGAACTTTGCATTCAAGCACATAGACTTTAATATGGAGTTGGTCCCCTCTTTGCAGCTGTAACAGCTTCCACTCTTCTTGGAAGGCTTTCCACAAGATTTTGGAGTTTCTCTGGGAATTTGTGCCCATCCATTCTGTAGAGCATTTATGAGGTCAGGCACTGACATTGTCCTGTTTATTCCAGATGGCGTTGGATGGGTTTCATGGGCAGGGCTCTGTGCAGCCAGTCAAGTTCTTCCAAATAGAACTCATCCAACGTGTTTTTACGGAGCTTGTTTGTGCACTGGGGCACAGTCATGCTGGAATAGCTGTATCCATTGAAGAATGGACAAAATGTCTTGTTTTCTTGAAACATTAATATTGGAAGTAAGTGGCCTGGTCCAAACACTGAAAAAACAGGTGTATCCCAATACTTTTGTCCATATAGTGTACCACATCACACTTCTTGTGAAGTCCATGCCTCAGTGGGTCAGAGCTGTTTTGGCCGCACGAAGGTGACCTACACAGTATTAGCCGGGGGTTCTTAATGGTATTTCTGATCAGTGTATCTGCCTGTTATATAGATTAATAGTCAACTTTTCTTTGAGAGGGAAGGAGAGCATAACCCCACTAGCCTATTTATAGGAGTCAGCCTTTGATGTCACTATACACGCAGCAAAATGAAGCCACTGGGCTGCCAAAACATTGCTTCCCCTCTGTGTTATAAATGAATGCTTGTGGGAAAACCACTCGTGTGAGAGAATGCTTACTTCTGGAATATGCACCATTAGAGCCCTGCAATCTTTATGATTTCCTTTTACATAAAATATTGCATGTTCAATTGCAGTTAGTCATTGCTTTCTGAGTGTGAAAACATGTTGTAACAGGTTGAGTATATAGGAAGACTTGAGGGGAGTTTGCAAGCTATGATATGAGATTATATGAGATTAGAGATGAGTTTTCATTTCCTGTTTGGGTATATATGACACAGATCAAACACAGATGCACACACACACATACTCATGCATACTCATGCACCATACATATATATATGTACATAGAAAGGTGTTCAAGAATAAACTGGAAGAATAAACTAAAGGCAAGAAAGAACTACAATAAACTAAATTAGCAATTTCTATAACTTAAGGTTTTGGACAGCTGAATGTCCCACTAGGCAATTCTAGCTTAATTATTACTGGTAAAAATGTAAAGTGAGCCTTAGAATCCTTCATGCTGACTAATAGGTCAAAGATGTACCCTTCTCATTTTCTCACATTGCGCACTCTTTTTCTGCCGGCTGTGACACACAGGCTGACGGTAAAAGCCTCATGCTTGTGGTATTGCGCTCAAATGCAAGACCACCAACCTAAAAAGGAAAAAAGACGACCCTGCAGAATAAAGCAAACCGCATGTTTCCACTGAGGTGTTTTTCATGCTCTGTAAGATAAGGGCATGATCTTGTTTGTGGTTTTAATTTTGCGACTCCAGATTTGAGACTCCAGATCAAACACTCACAAGTTTAATGCAAAAGAAAAGTCTTTAACAAATAAAGGAATATGAAAAGATTGATGTCAGGTGCTGACTCCTGAAGGAGATATTAAGTCTGTGAAGGAAACGAGGCACACTGCAGTAACCTTACAGTCCGACAGCCCCCAGACTCACCCTGCAGTGAGATGCATATGTGTTGAAATAGTACATTTAGTTTTGCATCATATTATAGGCAATACACCTGTGGTATAATAATAATAATAATAATAATAATAATAATAATAATAATTCTTCTTCTTCTTCTTCTTCTTATTATTATTATTATTTTTATTACTATTATTAAGCAGGCCATAAACACCTTAAAATACATAGGTATAACATGTAAATAAAATTCATTCATCCATACAGGTTGTCAAATTGTAAAGTGGTACTTTATAGACTCTTTATATAATGTAAAGTTTTTAGGACCCCTCCTTAATTGGGTATATATAAAAGAACCTTTATATTATGTAATGGTTCTTCAGGCCTCTAAAATGTTATATTCAGAAATTGCTTTTTAAACATGTTTCCTTTTGGAACCAAGAGTGGTTCTTTTGTGGCATTGATCAGGGAATCCTATTGTGGCCCCTTTTGTTTGAGACTCTGGGCCATAGTCATTAGTCATATTCATTTGCAGAGGGATTTTTCATTTACGTGTGTGCTGGTTGATGTGTAGCAGGATGATGTCTCTGAAGTTGTTTTTCGGTTTTTACACTGAATTAGTGTGATAGGCACTTTTGAGCTGTCAGACATCTCAGTGAAGTTCTAACACTACAGTCAGCTTTTCCTGTCTGTTAGAACAAAAAAGTGAGTAACGGTGTGGAGGAACAAGGTATACATCAGGGTAGGGTAGAGTAATGGTGTCATTTTGAGAGAAGTCACACCACATGGATGACCTTCACTTACTCAGAAATCCCAGGCCACATCATTCAGCAAGGAGTGCACGGTTTCCAGCAATGCGCAACTGACATGACGTAGGGTTCAGACAGGAGGAAGCCATCACAGATGTGCTTTCCATTTCTTTGAACAGAAACCATGCAGGGCCTGCAGTGTGGTTAGGCTTCTGTGCCATTCACAACGTCCATGTCTACTCTTTCTAGAGGTGGAGCACTTTGAACGCAGATGGAATGAGAGCAAGATTGGAAAAATGCTTTTAGCACAATGTCACAGAACCTCTCCCTCTAGGGCTGACGGGATTATTATTTAACTTTGGACAAACACCTATGTTCATTTTGTCCATTGGTTTATATATTCATGTTTTTAGTGATTTTATTTACGATCATTTTAATTGTTTTTTTAATACTTTGGTAAGAAATAGTAAACAATGAAAGAAAGGACTAAGTTGGAAAGCCCTGCCATGCGGAGAACAGAGAGTAAGATGAACCACATGAGAGCCAGGGTGCAGCAGGTGATGTTCAGAGAGCGTGCTTCCCTGACCCCAAACACCCCCTTCTTTTCCCCTCACACACCTCTGCAGGGTTGTTTCTTCTCACCAGTTGCAGAGGTAAATGGCCTGGCTGTGTCTTTTTGTTTTATTAACTGTGCAGATCTGAGTTCATGAGGAAGCTCTAATATGAATTATGAACACACATCTCATATTAACACCTATCTCTAAATCTTAGGACCTTTAAATTTCAGAGTGCATTAGGAAAATCTGATTTCAACAAATAAAGGCGGTGTAAAACAGTCTCCTACACACTCGCTGGTCGCAGCTCTTTTGCTTGACACACCCTCCTTCCGGAGACTAACCCAAAATTTCTCTTGGGTTCAATGATTTTGTGTTTTTTTTTTTCCATTAGTTTCTAAGACCTAAAATAAAAGAAATTTTTATTATTTATGGGCATTTGCGCGTGACACCGTTCCAACTTTTAAATGTCCGACTCTTTCCTGTACTGTGTTTGTGTACAGATTAGTGATTGAATGGACATGAGTATTGATTGTTAAAAGTGTGGAATTTTGTGAGTGAGTCATCTCGGGAATGAATATGGAGAGAGGCTGCAGAACTATGAGTCTATCTTGCCTCACCAAGACAGTTGTGTGTAAAAATGTTGTTTGTCCCTCTCTATGTCAAAAAAATTGGGTCCATCTATGTATAAATGCCCCACAACAAAAAGGTGCAACCCTGTTTCGAGAAGTTTGAGAGTTTGCATAGCCAGAGGTAGTGAACGATTGGCCAGGTAGAATTCTGAGGCAGGTTTCAGCAAAGAATAGGGTTTAGGGTGGCCTGAGCAACTGACACAGTTTAGTAAACGGATGTAATATGTAATCAAGCTCTTTATTAGTCAGAGCATTTTGGTAATGTTGCTGTCTTTCTTGTTCTTCTTAGTATCAGTTTTCTTTCTGTATAACTGTAGTGAAAGGTAAGTAAATAAACAAGTAAATAAATTACTGCATCATAGAAAACCCGATTTTCCTCACCTTTTTGAATGAAAATTGTCAAAGTTTCAAAATGCACAAATCACTTCCCAGTCCAACAGCTGCAAAACCAGCAAGTTTTATTTCATACATTTTGGGATGCACAAAAACCAACATATTGATTCAAAAATGTGCATGTTGAAATGTTCATCTTTGCTACGTAAACCCACATGTTGACCTTATAATAAAAGATAAAAGACACTACATAATCATTCATGAGTGATCCCTGAGAAACACATTATTTGCTTACATTTTTGTAACAGTGAAGCAGAAAAAAGAACCAAACACACACATAGTAACTCTTCTCATCCAAAAAATCTCGTAGACAAATGCAGGAACATGCAATATGTCTAATAGTGTGGCGCTCACTCCATACTACCCAGAATACCCTTGATCCAGGGCAGAAATTTGGAGATCTTGCTGTAGACATTGGGCAGCTTTGGTGAGTTGCAGTTACCATCTGTGAATGAAACAATCCCAACTGCAGAACCCTGACACACCAAAGGCCCTCCAGAGTCGCCCTGTAACATGATACATACATACTGGGTCACTGCATGAGTTGCAATGGATGGAAATGTGGCACTGAATGTACTGTGTACTGTGGGTGTCCACTGATAACTTTGGATAATATTGTTTCATACCTGACAGAATCCTCCACGACCTCCTGCGCACAGCATGCGCGATGCTGAATAGCCCTTTCCCCATATTTTCTGACAAAACTTTTTGTCCATGACGCTGACGTTTACCTCCATAAGACTTTTACTGATCGATCCGTCGGTTGTTTGTTTTCCCCAGCCTGCAACACTGCAGGCCAGTTTGGCCTTGATGTCCTTGTCTTTGTCTGGTATGGAAATCCATTGGATCTCTTTGCTCTTTTTGACAGTTCTGTTAAGCTGTGGAAAATAAGTCATAATTAATGACTAAAATAATAATGATGATGATGATGATGATGACAATGATGATGATAATAATAATAATAATAATAAATAACATAGCACTTTTCATTTTTATTGAAAACTCATTTTTATCATTTTTATCACAAAATGGAAAGTGTGAACATTTTGGAGCTCAACCTATACATGTACTTCATTTGATTACATTACTGGTTTTAATCAACTTCATTTTACAGTGTAGCTGAGTGCAACTTTAAATAACAGCTTTGCCTCACAGTATTTTGTCAGTAATTAACAACTAAAACACAGACTTCAGGACAGGCCAAAAACACAGTAACTGTTAACTGAGCGTTATTATAGTAAGTTGCCTCCAGCCCAAACATTCACACTTGCCACTGCACACCTACTCCTGCCCTTGTCACTGGTGTATTTCACAGATGTAGAAGCATTTGTCCCATATGTGTGGGGTGTTTTACCTGCAATAGCATGATGTCACTGAACAGGGTCCTTGCATCATACTTTGGGTGGACGTGATAGAACTTCACTGTCTGGCGGCCTGAATCGGATTTGGGCTTCGGCAGCTTGTTAGCACCCAACACCACAGTCAGATTGTTTCTCCTTTGTAGAAAGAAGTGAGCAAAGAAGACATCTTATATTTCATTTTTTTTATCTGGCCTTTTTTATTTTGCTTGGCTGGCTTTTATTTTGTGAGTATTTCAGAAAAATTAGTAAGAGATAAAATATTTTAAAAATGTGCTTATATATACACCACCAGTCAAAAGTTTGGACACACCTTCTCATTCAGTGTTTTTTCTTTGTTATTTTATTATTTTCTACATTGCAGATTTATACTGAAAACAAACAAACTGATAAAGGAACAAATAGAATTATGCAGTAAACAAAAAAGGAGTTAAACAAACCAGAATAGGTTTTGTAATAAGGTACTGACGGACTGTCGTTTTTTTACTTTTCTTTTCGTAATGTGGAGAACCACCGTAGTGGAATAGGATCACTAACTGTGTACCAACCTGACCATCACAACTGATGATCCCAAACACATTAAGAAGGCAAGAAATTAACTCTTCATGAAGAACACCTTTAATTAAATACCATTCCAGGTTGATTCCTCATTAATCTGATTGAAAAACTGCCAAGAGTGTGCAAAGCCGTCATCAGAGCAATAGTTGATGTTTTCAATATTAATCAACAAAATTGTTTTTTGAAGCCCTTTTTGCATCTACATCATTCTGAATGCAACTAGTATGCTAATGTGTCAAATAAAACACTCAAAGTGAAAGTGATGCTAAGCAGAGCGCTTACATATTCCAGCAGTGTGCAGCCGTCATGACGAAGTCTTCTGACACGAGAAAGCCACCGCAAATGTGCCTTCCGTTTGCTTGAACAGAAACCATGTAGGGCCTGGAGTGTGGTAGAGCTTCTGTCCCATTCACTATGCCCATGTCTACAGAAGCTATTTTGAGGACAGAGAGATAAAAGTAATGCTGTGCTTCCTTCTTTTATTAGAAGAGTGTGATAATTAATGATGGCCTGCATATTTCAGAATACGTCCAAACATAAAGGATACAGTACATATCATATACTGTATTATGATGTGAATTACTGAATCTACCAGCAAGGGTTACATTTTAGTGCTAAACCTTGGGTCTCTAATATATGTATTTTCATTCCAACGCGATTGAAATTCTGGTCTATTTATTTCTGGACTATTTCAACTAGACATGAGGTATTCTCACAATGTAAAGAGCAGCTGGTATTTTCAAATAGTGCAAAAGAATAAAACGGACAAATATGGAGTTGCCAGGCTTTCTGATACAGACTAATTTGTAGACTTTCTGCCTGTTGATACTGAAGTTGAGATAAAAGGAACCTTACCAGACCAGCACAAACATGGCAGAAGAGCAGGCAGCAGAAGTAGAGACATGAGAGCCATGGTGTTGAGTAATGAGTGAGTTGAGGAAGACGAATATATTGTAGCAGGGTGGGCAAATGAAGCTTACCACAAACACCCCCCACTCACATGACTGAGAATGTGTTACTGCCACAGCAGATTTTCATGTTCTCCATTGTTTCACACATGTCAGCTTTAGTAATGATCAAACAGAAACACAGAAATTCCATATTTAGTTCCCAGCGACAACTGAGAGTGGGAAATGTACACTAGTATGTAAAAAGTATGTGAACACTTTTTAATTTTGGAGTTCAGGTGTTTCAGCCCCACCAGCTGATAATCATTCAGCCATCATAAAACCATGCGGCCTTCATAGCTCCATTGGAAAACACTGTCAGTCGAATGGGTTGTCCTAGAAGGGTGGTGGTGGCCTAGTGGGTAGGATACTTGCCTCTGGACCAAGAGGTCATGGGTTAGAACCCAACCATCAATATACCACCACTGAATTCCTGAGCAAGACCCTTAACCCCAAGTTGCTCCAGGGAGACCGTCCCCTGTAGTTAGGGAATGGAAATCGCTTTGGATAAAAGCGTTTGCTAAATGCTGTGAATGTAGAAGGGGTCGGACTGAAGAGTTCACTGAGGATCCACAGGTCAGTTTGTGAAACATCTGCCCTGGTCAACTGTAAGTCTTTCTTTATTATGAAATGGAAGCATCTAGAAGCAACAACAGCTCAGCCACGAAGCAGTAGACCGCCCAAACTCTCAGAGTGGGACTGCCAAGTGCTAAAGTGTGTAGCACACCAAAAACCCACCATCTAACCTTTGTGGTATCACTCAATGTTCCAAACTGCCTCTGGAAGCAACATCACCACAAGAACTTCAGGAACTTCTAAAATAACTTTTCATGGCCTTCTTGTCAAGCATCTGTGTTTGATGTCAAATACTCTTTTAACTAAATGGGTATACGTTCGAACTCGTTTCAAGAAAATCTTAAGATTCAAGAAAATCTTACGGAATAATCATCTTATTTACACATTCAGACCCAGAGGCAATTCCGAATACATTGCTCATAGTTGCATTTATGCTACAGTTCATACTAAAACAACTTATAAAATGTTTTATAGAAACATGTACATGTACATTCACGTATATATAAATACAAAACATCTCATTTACATATCTAAATGTAAAAAATGTTTACATGTCATCACTTGTAATATCATGGCATTACAAATGACACATGCATTTAATTTCTGATTTTTAAACATTATTAATTCAGTCTTTTTAAAGGCCTGTTTGTTCTTGTTTTCAGTGAAGTGTTTTGGAGATTTGGAGGGCTAAGCATGACTGTAACGCCCTTTTGAGAAATATGACAGTCATATCTATAAAATAAATGCCTTGCTTTAATGTTGCATGACATCTAGTATCATGTACACAAATGTGTGTGAGGTTGAGTGTTCTCATTGAGTGATAAGGTTGAAACTTCTCATCAGTTCATCTGTTTGTAAGTCGCTTTGTTCTATAATGAGAGTCTGTGTGTAAGTTTTGGTTTCACTCAGTTGGAAAGATGCTCAAAATGGCATTTCGCCTGTTTTGAGAATTTGAATCAGAAATGACCGAGCTTTTTGTTCAAAGGCCTTAAAGTGGTCAGCATCAAAAAATTTGCTTTAGTTCAAAGAATGACCAAGAAATAGTTCCAAATCTTCTTAATCTTACTGATCAGAACATTAATGCTCATTTCACAGAACATCTAAGAAGATATTGTTGTTGTAGATATTGAGACGAGGTCCAAATATTGATTCATTTCTCCAGAGGAACAATAAAAGGCAACTGGTGTGTGAAGTTCATTCATCGTAATATTGTACAAAACACAAAAATATTTATCATCCTTGCCTAATTATATAGTAACAAGGTGGTAAGGGCAAACAAACTTTCACTGTAATGCCTCATGTTTCAGCAGGGCGTCAGAAAAGGCAGTGAATCAGAAAAGGCAGTAAATGTGGTCGTTTGAGGTATATGTGGTAAAACTGCCATATGAAGGCCTAAGAGTCTCATTGTACATAGTTGAATTTACATTTAGATCCGGACTGGAAGAGAAACAGAAGACTTTTACTATGGTTTTACAGATCTTTTCCAGTTACTTTCCCTCTAAAATGTGTGGTTATAGTAAAATTTATTATGTGTTTCTACTCATCACCTTTTCGTTCATACATACCACATAGTCACAGAATTAATATTTAAAGTATATTTTACTACACCCTTGATCTGATTAATAGCAGACTTTGTTAATTATTTCAATTTAATTTAGATAGACTATCTTGGTATTTACCCCCATTTTACCCAAACTTTGGAGACTGTACCTCTTGTCCAGTTTCCCAGTTGATTCCTAGAACATAAGGGAAGCATTTCCCAGAACTTTTTAAATTGTTCAAAGTAAAATGTTCTGTTGTTTATATGTACAGAAGTACAAGTTTTTTGCGATATGCACTGTAGGTGAAACTTACCAGACTTACCCATGTGTGGCAGCAGAGTTCCACAGAGAGGTGAGAGCAGACGATGTCTCCCCTTCCAGTGGAGAACCTACAGCATGCCCCACTAACATCAAAGAACTGGTGGTCTGGACTGCACACAGAAAAAAGTCATTATCCTTAGTCAAATTTTTCAGGACACTGCAGTCAGCCTGTATTGAATTGGGCTGATTTAGACCTTTTACGGCTTCTGTGTTTCTCACTGGTTGAGTTTTTCTTCGTCTGTGTAATATTCAAACAGACCATCATTTCTGTCTTCCATGTAGTGTGATCTTTAATTCATACTTCATATACCATTTGCCCATCTTGACTGGATAAGCAGTTTTTAAAATAAACCAACATAATAGTAGCACTGAAGGTAGGCCGGTTGTTGATGTTAATTTCAAAAATGTCCCAGTAAACTGAACCAGGCAATTTGAACATTGCCTTCCTGTTTGAGTGATTTTATATTGTATAGACACTCTTCTCATCCACGGTTGTGTGATATTCATAGTTAGCCTGATGACACTGCAAGGCAGCAAGGGAGACTGAAACCGAAAGGTTAACTCTGGTTTTTATCACTGTGAATATTCTGACTAATCTATCCGGAACATTCAGCAAAGGGGAGCTTTCTCACACATTGATCTCTATACGTTTGTTGTAAACGAAGTCCATGCATACACACATTTTATACCGACACTTACAGAAGCAACAGTTACCAATAGTTTCAACATCATCTCGGCATGTTTGGTCTGAATATTGGTTGAACTTGATGAGTTAAGCAGCTCTGGGATTTTCTCTATCTATAATTACTCCACACAGACTTAAAGGCATGGAATGTCCTTGTGAAAGCCAAAATTCTGGTGATTTTGGAGGAATGCATTGCTACTCACCTGTATGGATAAGACCAGAATAGGCCCAGATTCACTGTTGCGTAAATATTTGACCCTTCAAGCCGCTTTTTTTTTTCTTTTTTGGGGTAATTTCCATATCTGTTTGGTGAAATTAGATTGTTGCTGCTGTAACAAGAAAGAAAAAAAGTAACAAAACCTTGACTTTACCAGAGAAGGAAAAAAAACTCTTAACTTTTATGCTTTCAAAATATGCACACACACATACTACATCAACACCCAGAAAATGAGCTGCTTTTCAGAGTTACTGATAGTCTAAAACATAATCATATAAAGACAGTTTCAAGGACAGTTTCAAAGATAACAGGGAGCTATATTAACCTGGAAGAAGAGTAAAACAGGCCTTTAAAGTAAAGTGGCCCCTTAAAGTCATGTGAGAATACACCACAGCACAACTCACAGTGTGAACAATGTGAAATTCTTTCTTTGCATTTAACCCATTCACCAAGTGAAGCAGGGGGACATGTAATATATAGTGAACTATGAATATTGCACTCTATAAATATAAATATAAATATTATGCCTACAAGTGTGGCTTAATGACATTGCACAAAATTACAATCAAAACAACGAGGGAATGAACAGTGACGTCCAACAAAATGTTCAGTGTTGCATTTTGGACTGATGAACCTTTGGGCATTTTCACACTTAGACTCAATGTTTCAGTTTCAAATGGACTCATCGCTGAGACATGATTTTCTGTGCATATATGGGTATATCGACCAAACCCACACCCCTCAGTTCCAGAAATGAACTAAGCTTAGACCACGATGAGGTGGTTTGAGTATGGTTTGCTTTGTGGTCTGATTGATTTGTGCAATCCAAAAACAAAATGCATTTAAATGTACAGCCACAGTCTGCTGGTGCTTAGTGGGTAAAATCAGGGAGATCATCAGGCCTGGAGACCTGGTGAGAAGAACAGACCAAGATTGGAGCTTTCCAGCTACTTTTATGAATATTTCCACATCTGTGGTGAAATGAAATTATAATCTGAAACATAACTTTACAGGAGAAAGAAAAAAAAATACAAAACCATGACTTTACAAAAGAATAAAAAAAACGTTCTTAACTTTCAGGTTAATGAAATGAGATTTTCTTACATTGACATTATTTAGCAGATGCTTAAAAGTGACTTCCACTGCCTAACAACAGGGGGCAGCAACCTGGGGTTAAGGGTCTTGCTCAGGAACCCAGTGGTGGTATGCTGAAGGTGGGTTGCAAAGAGGGGG
>JBBPCX010021724.1:0-16804 GCA_037974365.1 Hydrocynus forskahlii | reverse complement strand
GTGTAATTAAAGTGTACTGAGTATTTAAACGGCTGTGTGCGTCCTCCCCTTCCCTCTCCTGCCCTCTCCCTAACAAAAGTAAAGTAAAGAGTGTTGTAGGCAGTGAAATGTTTGGGACTCGACCTGGTTATTCAGTTTGCTCTGCAAACACAGTGCACAGAGAAAAATCTGTGTCAAAAGTTGAACTCTTAGAGTGCTTTAAGGGCACCTGCACTTTTGTAGCAGAACAAAATTAATTACTGACACAATTAGGATAATACACCACTGTTGATCATATGGCCCATATCATAAAAGAAAACCCATAAACAAATAAGATTAAATAGTAAGTCCATAGTTAATATAGTCCCACACACAGAACCTAATCTGCAAATAAAACCTGTTTAACATCAATTGTTTTTGAGATGTCACAAAAACCATCACATTTACATTTATCTGTCCATTCATTTTAGCTCTGCCCATGAAGCTTATTTTTAAGTTTATTTTTAAGACTGGTTCAACCCCAGTCTGCTTTTTAAATAAGGCACAATATAGGCAGGCCAGTCAAATCACTGCTCATTTACATATATCCACCTACAGCAGTTTAGCTCTACCCATGTAGCCTGTTTGTACTTAAGTTTTAAGAAGTGTTTCTGCTGTTTAAAGGCACTGCAATATAGGCAGGCCAATCAGAATACAGCTCATTTACATGGATCTACCTATTAAACCTGTAGCAGTTTTACAGCAGAATTAAGAGGGATGTGCCTGTGATAGTTTGTTTATTTGTTTATTTTGTTTATGTTTATTTTATTGTAACTAAATGAAGAACAAAGGCTGCTCGTGAGTCAAGTTATGGACTAAAACACACCCCTTTCACAGCACTGGGATCAGCGGCCACGGCTGGCCTATCTGGACATGCTCCCAGCCTGGAATGTTGGGGAAATTATGTAATTCCAATAATCGAGTGTTAAGTGGAGAGGACATGAGCTTCCATTTGCTGTTTATTAGCCTTGTAGCTCAGCTAAAATATCTAAATCCACAACCCAGCGTCTCGTGACCAAACAACTGGGCCTTTAGCAGAAGAGGAACATGTGAACTGGGAGCTGTGGTTTTACACTTGACAATATGCATCCTGTTCTGTCAGAGGGGCTTTATTACTGCACACTGTGCACACACACACACACACTCGTGTGTAACTGCAGTGTTGGTCTGAGGGTGAAGCCGCAGCGTTTTAGTGCCCTTTCACTGACCCATTTATCACCAGCGCTGAACATACTTCCCTTGTTCAGGTTACAACCACAAACGCACACATACACACACACACAATTCTGCAGAACTCTGCATGGCAGCACTGATCTGTATTATACTACAACCACTCTTTCTGTCCCAGAAGGTGATTCTCCTCTCTCCTCTAACCACATACGGAAACTACTCTGGATAACAGACTCTTTTCCATTCTTTCATGTTTTGAGGTCACAAAAGTGTAGTATTTGCATAAAACAGACTCTTTGTCAATTATATGGTTTGTTATATTATGCTATTATTCAGTCAAGATTATTCAGTCAAGGCTGTCAGATCTCTCACAAGGGACAGGTGAATCTAATGGAAGTCATGGGACAAACCAAAGTTTGTAAGTAAGGAAGGTAGGACTCTGGACATCAAAATGACATTAAAAAGTCACAGAGTGTCACACTCATTATGAAGGGGACTGAGGTGGAGAGGGTTGACGGTTAGAAGTTTCTAGGTCTTCATTTGTCATTAAACTGAGCTGGGATAAAAACACTGCTGCTTCAGTGAAGATGGCCCAGGGGTGGCTATATTCCATCAGGATGACAAAGGAAGGCCATACCCCCTCCCCCCAGGGCCTCAGAGGACATCTAGAGAGGACCCTCACTCATTTAGGAACAGAATAATGTATTAGTACCATAATGTACTATCATACATACCGTAAATTATATATAGTGTATGTAATGTATTATGTATAATATATATGACACGATAATATAACTGTAATACAACTTGCACAATAAGTGCAGAGTATGAGCCACTTTTTTGTACCATATACCTACGTATTAAATGTGAGCAACATTATTGTATGGTGCTTTACAGCATGTATTTTACAGTGTGCAATTTATTGCACTTCATAGTGCTACTTTTTTGGATCACAGTGGATTTTATGGGGCATTTTACTGCACTTGCTCAGATTTGTACAACTTTTTGTTGCTGACTGTCAGTGCGAGTGCAACATCTCTTGAATCATGAATCTTGAATCTATATTTTTATGAGTCATTATGTGCGAGGTGGTAGGTGCTGTTTTCTCAAAGTGAGAAAGTCCTGGGTTCTGGGTCAGGGTTCTTTCCGTGTGTGAATGTGAGCATGTCTGTTCTACCCCGTCTCTGTGTGGGTTTCAGCTGTGATCTCCAGTTTCCTTCCAAATTCCAAAGACCTGCACATCAGGTGGGCTAGAGATGATAAGCTGCACCAGGTGTGTTTGTGGATGAATGAGTGAACAAACGAATGCATAGCTGGATGGATGAATGGATGGTTGGTGTAGGAATGTTTGAAGTGTATAAAACGTCTTTCTAGAACATATTTATACGCAATTTGACTCATTTTATTTATTTTTTTTCTACTCTCTGTGTGCAAATGCCACTGTGACCCCCCCAACCCGCCCTCCTACATCTCTCCCCACCGACATCTGACCTCGTACAGGAGCCTTGGTGCTGTAATGTGATGTCACAAATATCCACAGTTAAAATTTACCACATTCCAGAATTTTTCCGCTGTCTCCTGAACACCCCCTGACTCCGAACCTCCCCCCGAACATTCCCCCCCGGGTTTGATAAGCAGGTCTTTAAGCGTTATTTCCTAAAGTAAGCAAACATGTTCGTCAATGGAATTGGACACGCAGCTGATGCCAGTAGCCAGATTGCCTAGAAATAAATACAGCAACATTAATATTATTGATAAATTATCATATTCCCCCAGCAGTTCATAATATCAGATTATTAATTAGATCTATGTTTATATTTTTTTGAGGGGATGTAGGGGTTTGCAGGGCACCATTTCACTGTGGAACATCCACTCTGTGCAAGAATCTGTACTTTAGCACACACACACACACACATACACACATGCACACACACTGTTGCTCAATTGGATCTATTTTGTACTGCAGATAGAGGGTCTTAAGTTCACTGAAGGGCAGAATCAACCTGAAGGTGGCTGAAGGTGGTCTAGAAGTGAAGATGGTCCAGATGTGGAGGTGGACCATGTGTGAAGGTGGACCAGAGGTGAATGTGGACCAGGTGTGAAGGTGGTCCAGCTGTGAAAGTGGACCAGATGTGAAGGTGGACCAGGTGTGAAGGTGGAACAGAGGAGAAAGTGGACCAGAGCTGAAGGTGGTTCACATGTGAACTGCACCTGTGAATCACACTTGTCCTCCTCAAGTCACGAGAGCTCACTTTGTGTCCCAAAAATATCCTTAATTTGTCCCCCTGTTCTAAAAGCTGCTTTTGATTCTATTATTAATTTCAACTCAAACTCACAGTCAGAAAGTTTGAAGGCATGTGCTCAGAGGTCACTGGAACTGAATGGTGCAGGTCACTGTGAGTCAGTGTTTGGGACTCTTCCAGGTTAGAGGCGGGAATGGGAACGTGGCTCTCAATCTGCTCGATCTGCTCGGCCTGCACGTTATGTTTTTTGGCAGCAGATTTTGGCCTGAGTCTAGTCTGATCTCTATCCTGCAGTGCAGAGGCAAGTTAATGTGTCACCAGAGCTCCTGCTCACACACTTATGAAACAGAGGCGGGATTTGGCCTGGGGGGCCATCTTGGCTTATCCCTGGCCATTTAAAAGCAGGGCTGGAGCTGCTGGGCCAGAGTGGTACATGTTGCTTCACCAGAGCTTCTCTTCTTTTCTCTTCTGATCTGATCTTCTTTCGTCTGAACGTCATGGGCGTTGTCTACAGCGTCGGAGAGTAAGTCCTGCACCGCACCACCAAATACACTGTGGGTCACAGCTTAACACACAGGCGCCTGTGGCGTTAATGACAATATCTTCACTGTCTGACCTGCTTCTGAAAAGTCTAACTGAAAGAACTGAAAGTCAGATGCAGGCTTTGTGTGTGTGAAGGAACTGAAAAGGCGAACGCTGATTAAGTAATGATTATGGAAATCAAACTTTTTATAGCGATTAACTGTTTAAAAAAGTCATTTGAGGTGTTTTTGGTAAAGTGATGTTGCTGGCGTTTATGTTGAACAGCTGATACCTCAGGAACACTAGGTGGCACTGTGTGCCTTTTATTCCTCAGAAGGGTCAGAATCGCATTTGTGTTTCAGGGTTTTGATTAAGAAGGCACGTGCGAGTCCCACTGAAAATGTGCGTGTAAATGTGTGAGCATATAAAATTAACAGCAACGTGTTGGAATGTGGAGCACACCAACAAGCTCCATAAGGGCCACTTGCCTCACTGTCCTCCTACATGACCATACAGGTGCGCCGAATAGTTTCCAGGGACTGTCTGTTACCCCTCTTTATCCCCTTAATCAGTGATCAGTACCACCACAGGACCACCACAGACCCACAAAGGACCACCAGTGACCACCACAGTTCCAACAATGACTTCCCAGGACCACCCAAGACCCCCCAGGACCCCCAGTGACCCCACAGTACCACCAGTGACCTCACAAGACCAACAGTGACCCCCGCAGGTCCACCAGAGACCCCACAACACAACTAGTGATGCCACAACACAACCAGTGACCCCCACAGGACAACCGGTGACTCCCACAGGATCACCAATGGCCTCCACAGGACCACTAGTGACCCCAAAGGACCACCAGAGACCCTAACAGCACCACAAATAGCAGAGATTACTAGGGTGGTGGATCATTTTCAACACAGCAAAGACACTGACATGGCAGTGGAGTGTTTGTGTGTGTGTGTTTTATCTCTTTGTGAATATCCTCATACTGATAGGACTACTGGGTGAACATGTAGAAATGGAGAAATTTTGTTGGCAGCGCTGTTTTTCACGGCAAATTCAACTTTTTTAAAATCAAAAACTAAAAGAGCCGAAAGATGGTTATGATTACTGAGGTGCACAGTTTGTGCTGATTTAAACACTCCACGAAGGACACACACACACACACACATAGAGGAGGAGTCTTTGTAAGGCCTACACAGCTTCTGCAGTGGAACAGGTTCTGCTTACACAACACGGTTCCGGTGTCAAATAGTGTGCACTGATCGCCATGTTAACTGTCAGCACTGTCCTGCATGGCAAAATATCATGATTTTAAAAGAGGCGGACAGTTATATCATCAGTCGTGTGGAATGTGTGTGGGAGAGCAGTCTCAGACACACCCTCACTGTGCAGACATGTACCACATGTAAAAACCTGAAATTTTAATATTACACAGTTATATGCTCTCAGCGGGAATATGAGTTATTTGACATATTTTCATTTATACTCAACAACTTTCCAGTGTTTAACAAGAATAAAAATCTGCAGTTTATGAAATAAATGGATACAATTTTGAAATATATATATAGTACAGTGGGACAGTAATAATAAATACCCTAATGTA
The DNA here is from genome assembly GCA_037974365.1 of Hydrocynus forskahlii. Taxonomy (NCBI): domain Eukaryota; kingdom Metazoa; phylum Chordata; class Actinopteri; order Characiformes; family Alestidae; genus Hydrocynus; species Hydrocynus forskahlii. Next base: position 11,239 of record JBBPCX010021724.1, on the reverse strand, counting down.
TTAAATCAGTTATTACATTCAGATATTGAAACTGTCTCGGTCACTGTTCTCTGTGTTTTGATTTTGGAGTGTCTGCGTTAACATTTCTGTTCCTCTCCAGGGTCGACCACCTCTACACGTTCTTCGTTCAGTGGTCTCCGGATCTCTACACCAAACACAGCAGGAAGCAGAACTTCCTCGTGGTGGACAAGCAGAAGCTTGTCATGATTGACAGCTTGCTCAGTGAATCCGGCCCAAAGAACTGGGAGGTGAGTGAATCTCAGCTGATAACTCCTCCCCTATCCACCCCCACCCCCTGCAGGTATTTTTACCGTCACGTTTTAATGCAATTAATCAGATGAGTGAAAATCCTACATTAATATACAATTAAAATACACAGTATCTTTTCAAAATACCAGTTTGTTCAGGGGTGAAGGTGTAATGTGTCCATATTATCCCCAAGAACTGGGAGGTGAGTGAACCCCATTTGATTTTCACATAACACCCCCTCAACAAACACACACACACATACTACCTGGGGGAGTCCTTTACTGAGTCATTTACTGACCTTTTGACCCACCACACTGTCCACGTACACCTGTCCATTGTTTTCACACAAAGAGTAGGGAGTTCAGCTCCACATGTTTTTGCGACTAACCAGAATAGACTCAACCACCTAATAAAACCAGTAAACAATTTATACTGTTTAGCAGCAGGTGACAAAAACACACATATGGGCAGACAGTTCCGAATCATAAGGCAAGTTAATTGAATCCAAGAGTCATAGCAAAATGTTCTAAGTGAAGAAAGGCAAATCAGATGGGCAAACAGAACAAACAGGAGCTGAAGAAGAATGGAGGTGGAGAAAAACAAGCAGGACAAAAAAACAAGCAAGAGTTGAACCAGAACAGCTAACAGAATATAGAACAGCTAAGAACAGCTAACAGGATACAGAACAGCCAACAGATAACACAACAGCTTAGAACAGCTAACAGGATAGAGAACAGCTGACCCAGCTAAGAGGAAACAGATTAAGTAACAGGGTCTAGAAGAGCTAAGAGTATCCAGGACAGCTAACAAGAGCTAACAGGATACAAAACAGCTAATTGTCACAATCCGGCCCTGTCCGGACAGAGGAAAGGAGGCACAGGCGCAGACTTCCATGACAGAGGTGATTTATTAGGAACAAAACAGAACAGCACGAGGAACGAGGAGGTGAGAGAAGACCAATAACATGGACTAACACAGGGCTGCTTAAATAGGGAGGTGCATGAACAAAAGACCAATGAGGACACACATAATCAGTGCTTAAACTCTAGCTGGCTGAAACCCCTTAACCACTAGAGCCGGCTAGAGATAGACCACACCTATTGAGTAGAGGGGGCAAGTTCATTGTCCAATCTCGACCTCTAGCGGCCGCAGACCAAGGTACATGACACTAACAGGATTGAGAACAGCTAACGAACAACTGAATCATGAGGCAAGTGAATGGAGTCCAGGAGTCATAGCAAAATCTTCAGAGTGAACAAAGGCAACTTGGAGGGACAAACAGAACAAACAGGAGCCGAAGATGAATGGAGGTGGAGAAAACAAGCAGGAGAGTTGAGCCAGAATACCCAACAGCGTAAAAACAGAAAACATGATACAGAACAGCTAACAGGATACAAAATAGCTAATATGATTGAGAACAGCTAACAGGATACAGAACCACTAACAGAAAATATAACAGCTAACAGGAAACAGACCAGCTAAAAGGGTACGGAACTGCTAAAGGGTACAGATCAACTAACAGGAAACAGAACAGCCAATGGGGTCCAGAAACGGCATGTTGGCAAACCTCCAAGGCTGAAACCAGGGGTGTTTATGTCCATGAATCAGAAAATTCATATAAACTGGATCTGATCCTTTGGAGCACTTGTTCAGGCACTGTAAGGGCAGTCTGATGACTGTTGCCAAGCACAGAGCTGGGGCTCCAGCATTTCTGAGAGCATGAAAGAAGGGATTGACCGTTTATCTGCAGTTTAGAACAGCAGTGTTCTACCATGAGTTTACTTTTACATTTACATTTACGGCATTTGGCAAACGCCCTTATCCAGAGCGACATACACCAGTGCTTAATTAGTCCACATATGTTCTTCATACCTGTGAAGCAAGACTCAAATCAACATCTGTCTTTTAACCAAGTAACTACCAACTAGGTTGCACACCTTAACAAACCCTGTTGAATAGAAAAAAGCTTAATACATAATTAGCAAAAACATGGAGTTAAGAGGGTAAGTGGCCAAGCGTTTTTTTTTTTTTAACATAGGAAATGAAAAATATGCAAGTGACAAGCATGAGCACTTATTGTCTCAACACATTTGCACAGGTGTGATAAAGGGGCAGTGAAGGTGTCTGTGAATGGCAGGTCTGAATACAACTGAAACACACCAACACTACATTGGCCTCAGAGTATGCTTGTGTGTGTGTGTTTGTGTTTGTGTGTACAGTGGGCAGTAACAAAGCCTCTCTGATAGAACAGGGTAGATGTTGTCTGGTGTAAAAACACAGTTCCCAGTTCAGAGAAAACGGAAATTCACAGATTTCCTCTTCTGCTACAAGTACAGTGGGTGGGGCAGGAGATGCTGGGTGTATGGAGTTAGATCTTCTAAAGGAAGCTTCTGCTGTGCTCTGAATCAAGAACTCCGAGCTGGCACTTCGGTCATGTTTGAAGATGAGAGGAGGTCACTGTGCTGTAAACTGGATGTGTTTTCGTTACTTGTCTGTCACCCACAAGCAGCTAAAACCTCTTTTAACATCATGATTCTCCTGGTCCTCCTCAGACAGCGAGAGAGTGGTGTATGTGTGTAGTTTCAATGTGGAGACTGAACCCTGGATGATGTCTAGCTGTACAGTGAGGGTTCAGGGGTTCAGGAGAGGACTGAGCTCTGCAGGTCTCCAGCATGGAGGATCAGGTGGTTCTGAATGTTGTTCCCAGCTGTCAGCATGTTCAGCTGTTCAGATCCTGATCCTGAAGCTACACCCTGAATCTCGAGAGGATGATGGTGCACAAACAGAAGGGCCCATTCCGGGGTTATGGTGTAACTCGCCTCTGAGTAAGTGTGAAGGTTATTGCACTGGTCTGAGAATGCTAAACTGAGTCTGTCCGGAATTTATTCCTGTCTCACACTTTGAAAGTGTGGCTCCACACAACATTGAAGAAGATGTTTAGCTGCTTTTATTTTAAAAGATTAACTCTTTTATGCTACTCCATGGTTCCCAATTTGAAGATGAGGGTTCAGATCATCCCCAGACCTATGTCTTGTGTACTGGGTCAGATATGTTAAGAGTACTGCATGGAGAACCCAGTAGTGACTCTGAGGAACCCTGTACTAATTCTGGGGACCCTGCAGTAACTCTGGAGAACTGTGCTCTGTGCTATTTCTGCAGAAGACAGTGAGTTCCCGGAACGTCTCCAGGTCCAGTGCCTGGGACCTGCTGGAAGTGGCCAGTTCCAGCTTCAGCTTCTGTCTATAGATGGATAGGAGAAGGATGGAGGAGTGATCTGATTGGCTGGGAAAAAGTGGGCGGTATAATGTGACATGAAAAAAAAAATTCTGGGAGAAATACTTCCCATGTTCAGTTCTTTAAAGATCCCGATGCCTTTGTATGAAGTGACATCTTTGTATGAAGTTCCTGCCTTAAACAGCCGAGAGTGCCCAGCCAGGGTCAGCCTGCACACATACACCAGTAAATGCACAACTCACACGTCCCCACACACTTCTCCCAGAGACCCCCTTTGTTCTCTGTGATACACTATACTCAGTATTTAAACCTTCTGACTCTGACTTTGATCACTCTGATTCTGCTCACGCTACCTTTGACTCTGATCACTCTGCCTTTGACTCTGATCACTGTGACTTTGACTCTGATCACTCTGACTTTGACTCTTTGATAACTCTGACTCTGATCACTCTGATCTTTCTGACTCAGATCACTCTGATCTTTCTGACTCTGATCACTCTGATCCTTCTGACTCTGATCACTCTGATCTTTCTGACTCTGATCACTGCAACAAACATAATGTCATGATAACTTACAATTACGGTTTATGTAAAATTGTGAAGGTATATTGGAGTTTTCTGTGGCAGCACGCTACAGACACACTGCTTTTGGTCAGATTTGGTCAGTATCCCCAGACCCTCTCCTCCAGGTAGCTTTTTCTCGGAAAGTCTGAAGGCGTTCCCGCCTGCAGAGATCGTTTTCCCTCACTTTTCACTTCCTGTAGGCCTGGTGCCAACAGCCCCCATTCGGCTCGGCTGTTTACCAGAAATGAAAGTGATCCAGCAGCCAATCATATTCGACCACTGAAAGAAAAAAAAAGCATTAGACCAATGAGGGCATCTGTGGGTGTGAGATAAATACAGAGCGGTCTCCATTCAGTTAGACAGCAGAGCTCAGACTCAGATCAGAATCAGCATGAAAACAGCAATGGAGAACATCAGAATCCTCTACTTCTCCAAAGGCTGTGAGGAGCCATATGTGGAGGTGAGGCTTTGCAGGATCAGGCCAGGAGATGTTTCTCCACTGATGTTCCTCAGGAGTGGAGTGATGACTCTCTGAGTCCGATCCGAGTCTCAGCAGTGTGTTCTGTCCAATCTGAGTCTCAGCATTGTGTTCTGTCCTCTCTCTGCAGATCATCACTGTGCGAAAGTCCACACGCTCCCTGAGTTTGTGCAGCTCCCCAAGTGTCTCCACGTCTGAGGACGAGGATGTGGAACCACTCCCACTTCTCAATCAAAGAAGCAGCATCCTGCAGGAGCACCACATTGAGCGCGTGAGTGAATACACACCTGAACACACACATACACACCTCCACTGAGAAATATATACCTGTATATAACTCTGCCGAATAATACACACCTGCACACACTTGCACACACATATAAACAGCTGAATACACCTCAGCCAAATAATACACACCTGAACACACCTGTACACAGATATACACAACGCAGCCGAGTAATACACACCTACATACACCTCTGCTGAATAATACGCACCCGCACACACCTGTACACGCATATACACACCTGCACACCTCTTTTGGATCTGCTTTACAGCTGCTGGAGCATGGCACAGTGTGTTAGATAATTAAATACTGACTACTTCAGAGTGGATACTGAATAATTCACCGTGGTTTTAGAGGTTAATGAGTGATCTATAAATCCTGTTGTAGTTAATATGGATGTCAAAGTGTGTGTGTTGCTTGGATGTTAAAGTGTGTGTATATGTGTGTGTTCACAGTTGGTGGGTCGTCTCCCTGCGCGTGTGAAGGAGTGTGTGTGGGACCTGGTTTACAGTACGGCGGAACATGGAACCAGTCTGAGAACCCTGTACAGACAAACAGCACAGATAGACCGACCAGTCCTGCTGCTCATAAAGGACATCTACAACCAGGTATACACACACACACACACACACACACTATACACACGCTAAACACCACACACTCTCTGCCCATACACACACTATATACACACTATACACCCTCCATTTGTCCTTTTGCTCATAAAGTAGTTGTACTAACCAGGCACATGTGCTCTACACACATACACACACAAACACACATACACTATACACACAATACACACAGTTTCTTAGTGAAACTGTATGAAGAGTTTAAACAGTTTAGGATAGACGTGAGTTTGTTTATGATAGATGTGTAGCCACTCCATGCTAACTAAACTCTGGCACTACTGAAGGTGGTGTGAAGCTGTAGTATGTGAGGGTGTGTTGTGATGTGTGTGCAGGTGTTCGGTGCATTCTCCTCCCATCCGTTCCGAGTAAGCGACAGCTGCTACGGCACAGGAGAGACCTTCCTCTTCTCCTTTGACCCGGAGTTTAAGGTACAGTCTTCTGCAGCTTTGTCATCATCTTCATCATCTGCTGGCTTCACTGGAAGTTGTTCTTCTGATCCACTTCCTTTTCTTCTCACAGATGTTCTGCTGGAGTGGGGAGAACTCCTACTTTGTGAGAGGGTTCCTTGATTCTCTGCAGATGGGGGGAGGAGGGTGAGTCCTGTAACCATTTATCTGCACCAATCTCACGCACCCTGGTCGTTTTATTAGAAAAACCTCCCCTGAAGCTTCTCCTTACCACACTTGCTGCTGTACTGGGGTTTCTGAAAAAGTGGCCTGTGAGTGGAAGCACAAAGTGTTTCTGATAAAGTGGCCAGTGAGTGAAATCACAAGTGAGGCATTTCAAATAAAGTGACCAATGAGTGGAAGCATAGGGTGGGTGTTTCTGATAAAGTGGCCAGGCAGTGTAGTTCCGAGTAATAGTGAATCATTTTAATGCATGCTGAAAACTGTGGCCAAAAATAGGTGAAAGTGGTCTGAGCAGAGTCACCTGACCATTGTTGTCTTGACACCAGGGGACCTTTCGGCCTGTGGCTGGATGGCGATTTGTGTCGTGGCTCCACGTTTTCCTGCAACACATTCCGGAACCAACCTCTCTCTCCCCAGCACGACTTCATCATCCAGACTCTGGAGGTGTGGACCTTCCAGTAAAAACACTCCCACACACACACATACACTGTATCTGTGAAAAAGATCTATGGCGTTTTTAACCGGAGCGCTGAACCTGCCATTCCGGTCCGGGATGAGGTGAAGCAGGAGCAGACAGGCCGGCACAGGAGTTCTGAATCTTGCAGGAAGATGTCCTGAGGAGAACCTGGAGCCCCTCACCGCTCCTACCAAACACTACTGAGAAAAAAAAACACACACACCGTGGGGTCCCCCCCCCACACTGCTGCACGCAGATTGTTTACATTTCTAACGTCTGATTCGACGTGTCTCCAGGCCTGAAACAGGATTTAAAAGGGATGTTCAATGTACAGATTTTATAATTGTCATTTTTACATGAGATAAGTTATTTTTGTATTTCCAAAAAAAAATGTCTGTTTGGCACCGTTGATCGGTGTGTTTGTCTTTCACCTTTTTTATTAAAAGAAATATTCTGCTGATCCTGCTGTGGCATGTTCTACACACAAACAATGGAACAGCTTAACCCCCATTTACTGTTCAAAATTATTAAATTTTTTTATGACTGGGGTCAATTTGACCAGCAGTTTGAACTTCCAGAAAATGATTGAAATGGTTCTGGTTGTAGGTACTTTATGTTGCTTTGTTGGTGACCTAAGTAGAGCTTTAAATAAAACATATGTGTAATAAAACCCCATGACGCAGAAAATATCAACGTTCTGGTGGAAAATATTTTTGAGTGTTTCAAATTTGTCAAAATTAACTGTCAAATGCCCACGTCAAAATTAAATGGCAAATGCCCACGTCTGGTGACATAAACATGAAGTTTAAATTGGTGGATCAAAAAAACTTGAATGAGAAAGTTTATTTATGTTAATTGGCTAATTAGTGGGGATATAAGATCCCATTACTTGTTAGCTACATTATATCCTGTGCTATAGCTACAGAGGCTAAATTTAGCAACAAAGACTGACCATCTTGGCTGTTTGTCCATGCAGAGGACGATTTTGCTGCCCACAGCAGTCTTTGTCCAATCATCTTCTTATCTGAAGATTACTGAAGTCTGACTTGTTAATCCTAAACCACCCAAAGGGAAAATCACATTAATACAGAAGTTCTTTTGCTGTTCTCATCGGCTTCTCGGTTTTCTTCTATTTAACAACCTAATGGATCTAAGAACTGTCAAACTTTGGTAGTTGAGACTTGAATTTAATTGCTAAGACAAATTTGAGATTTCGTTGTCTCATTTATAAGACAACCACATTTTTTTAATCTTATGATTTATCTGAAGATCAGATTATCTGAGACAAATAAAGCTCAAGGAAGTGAGAGAAATGAAAAGAGCATTTTACGATCTTAAATTGTGGTCGGGCTGAGAATAGAGGAAGGCTCTTTCTCAACAGCTGAATTTAAGTGAAAAAATGGCCAAAACCTCATATTTATGTTAAACTGAGCTTAGTTATGTTTGAGAGAAACAGGCTGGACAGAAAAGAGCCTTATTCCTTTGAGTTTTTGGCCAAACTTTGTCTTTAAAGTGTCTCAGAAGAGCAGAACTTGTTGAAGTGGAGCCGTTCAGGCCTTCGGGGGTTATTCGCTGCTCTCAGAGCTCCTTTCCTGAAACAGATGAAAGGTGGCATGTCGTCCTGTGAGCGACGTGAAGGGTTTGATTAAAGCCTGTTAATAGTTCGGATAAACCCGAAAAGCCCTTTTCTGGACACTCGCCCTCTGAACAATAACCTAATTCACCAACCTTTCTTCAGCCTGCTGTTCAGCAGCCAACCCAAACACTTTCCAGGTTATTTAACTTCGATGTGGCTTTTTACATCATCAGGGGTTTATCGTTGACATTTACACTAACCTTTAACTCATGGAGGGTGAAAACATTTTCCAAACTTTTACACTTTCCCTGCACTTCATTTTCATGTTTTATTCACCAGATCAACGATGATACACTTCTTCACCTTTTTACACAATTTCTGTTACTGTGCCTTTAAGACTGATATATGTAAATGACCTTTGTTCTGATTGGCTTCCTTATTCAGAAAGCTGTCCAGACTGAAATATTTCTTTTCACCTTGAATGGACAGAGCTAAACTGCTGTAGGCTAAATGTGCGGGGATAAACTGCTGTAGGATGAATGGGCAGGGCTAATAGGCTAATATGCTGTAAGATGAATGGGCGGGGCTAAACTGCTGTGGGCTGAATGGGCGTGGCTAATGTATTGCCATCTTAATGGGAGGAGCTACATTCCTGTAAACTGATTGGGAGGGACTGAATGGCATCACAAATACATGAGATCACAAATACAGTACATTCAAAATGGGCCATTTTTGCAGATTATTTTTCCATATACGGAGTGTTTGGACTGCAGTTTATACACTGCATCAGACTTTCATTTTAAAAAAGTGACAAAAAAGATTTTATCCATTGCTATAGGTCCGTCCTTTAATTACACATTTTCTGTATGAGATGTTGAAAGCTGAAAAATAATAATACTCTTTATGTATTCAGGAAAATGGCCCTTTATAATCACACATGAACAGAGACCAGCACAGAGTGTGAACAAGGTGAAATTCTTTCTCTGCATTTAACTCATTTACCAAGTGAAGCAGCAGGCTGCCACCAATGGGGACAGTACCTATCTCAGGGGTACCTCAGTTGTGTCATCAGCAGTCCAGGGATTCGAACCCACAACCTTCTGATATCAGGGCGAACTTCCTAACCACTGCCCAGTACCTTCCATACATACATTTCACAATATATTGAGTTGAAATGAAAGAGTGAATATTATGAAAAAAGTTACATTTAAAGACCACACAGAAGTGAAAAGATAAAAGAAATGGGGATGAAGATGAGATCACTACTCCTCTGATTCACTTTAACCCGTTTATCTGTACTGAGTTTGTCTTATTAAACTGTCACATAGCGCCATCTAGTGGCTATTACAGTACACACTGCCAGTCCCTGACCTCAGTGCCTGCCGTAAGGTGTGGTGTACTAAAGTTTTCCCAGGTAATACTACAGTATTTATTATAGTGCCTATATTACAGTGTACATGAAGTAAAGTGTAGTATACAAAGTTTTTTAAGGTATTTATAGTATTTATTATGTTGCCTATATTCAATACAGTGTATCTGTAGTAAAGTGTAGTGCAACTAAGTATTCTAAGGTAATAATATAGTATTTATTATAGTGCCTATATTAGATACAGTGTATCTGAAGTAAAGTGTAGTATACTAAGTATTCTAAGGTAATACTGAAGTATTTATTATAGTGCCTATATTTAATACAGTGTATCTGCAGTAAAGTGTAGAATTGTATTGTATACTAAAGTATACCATTATACTAAGGTAAAAGTATAGTATTTATTACAGTGACTTCATTAGACACAGTGTATATTAGAGCAAACTGTGGTTTACCAAATTATTATATCAGACCATTTTTGGGGCCATTAATGGATTGAATTGAGAATGCATGCTGAATTTCAAATCATTTCCTGGAATTAGAATTGCATTCAGGTGAAGGGAAGTGGAACTGGAATTGAATTAGGATGTCAGGAAATTAAAATAAATTCCACAAAATTTCACATTCTAAGAATTTGAATAGTCTGCAGTACATTCATTATTATGAATCACATAAATCATAAACATAAAAAAGAAATCTCTGTTAGTAATAAAAAGTTAAATATGAACCTTGATATGCAATTTTCATTCTGCACATTAATGTCCCTAACAACATACAGGTATTCCGGAATTCCATGAGGGGTGGAGTTCATGACCTCTCACATGCTGCATGTAAACTGGTAAAAATGTACTGGTATCAACCGTACATTCAGATACTTATGGCCAGTGTCAGTCATCATTTATTAGTTGTTAATGTACATTTCTGTGATTCATTTGCATACGTTTCATAGACTTTTTCATGCATTTTACCTGGTATTTGTAAGGCACCGTGATTAAAGAATGCAGTATATGTCAGTGTAATCTCAAATACATGCTGAGAAACAGTAATACATGGAATTTGGCAGAATTCCACCTCCTGACATTCCAATTTAATTCCAGTTCAGTTTCCTTTGGTTGTTGAATTCCAATTCCAGTTCCATTTCTTGTTTGAATTGGAACTGTTGAGTTTATTCCTGAATTGACCTCAACCCTGATGTAAATTTTTTGATTAAAAACCCCCAAAAACTATACATTTACTTGTGTGCAGTTTATAATATCACAATGAATAAATAAATGATACTTTACTTTAAATGTATACATTTGTTATCTGTAATCTTCATCTCCATGACTTTATCATGTTTCTCTTTTCAAAACACAGCAACCATAAACATGAGTCTGGTTGTTTATTTTATATATATATAAAATATATATATATATTGTGAGTAAATGTAATTCTTTACTTTCCACGTCTGATATATATACACAGCTCAAAAAAATAAAGGGAGCACTTAAACAACACAATGTAACTCCAATTCATTCACACTTCTGTGAAATCAAACTGTCCACTTGCGAAGCAACACTGACTGACAATCAATTTCACATGACATTGTGCAAATGGAATAGACAACAGGTGGAAATTATAGGCAATTAGCAAGACATCCCCAATAAAGAAGTGGTTCTGCAGGTGGTGACCACAGACCACCTCTCAGTTCCTATGCTTTCTGACTGATGTTTTGGTCATTTTTGAATGCTGGCAGTGCTTTCACTCTAGTGGTAGCATGAGACGGAGTCTAC
>JBBPCX010021704.1:0-16806 GCA_037974365.1 Hydrocynus forskahlii | reverse complement strand
GCATGCATTTTATTTCTGAAATCAGAGCCAATTCACCCTTTCTTATCGGAGAGGAATAATTAAGATGGTCTTACCACAACGGGCCGTCCTCCTGCAAACAGCACAAACTAAGTTAATAAGCAAAAATCGCTTACTCTGTTGACCGCGGCGATGATCACTTTTCCCTCTTCCTGTCCCTTCGTGGTCGCCACTTGTAGAAGCATTTTTGGAGTTTGAAGAATAGGCGAGGGCTTCTGAGTTCAGAAATTTACGGTGTTTATTGAGCATGCTTCAATCTGCGCCGGGCTCCCTCCCAGCAGAGAGAAAGAGCTAAAGAGAGCGCTCGGACTACGTCAACATACATCTTTTATACCTTCCACCTCCCCCCACTGGCATGTCCCACCCCCCTTGCCATCAGTCAGCCCACACAGTCACATCTGGTTTCTATCAGGGGGCCCCTTCTATCCTGACACCCCCCACAACAGTATTCCATTGGCCATGGAATTTCCTGTAAACAGGGGCCCCTTCCACACAGACATATATGATTCACATAAAGGAAAAATTAAGAGGGAATCAAAAATTTCCTACTACAGTTTCAGATCTCTTCAGTGATCCTCTAGTGCTGTAGAAAATGTCCTGACTCAGAACATCACCTCTTGGTTTGGGAACAGCTCTGCACAGGACAATTAAGGGACTGAATGTTTCACCAAATCAGCTCTGCTGGCTCTGCAGGATATTTATACCTGGAGATGACGGGTCCAGAGCAACCAGGATCATCATAGCCAGAACAGAGAGGCTCAGGAGGAGCTTCTATGCTCAGGTCATTAGACTTCTTAACCAGGACACAACACCACAACTTTTAACTGTTATAACACAAACTGAACTTGTTACCTGAATCTTACCTGCCACCTATTATGTCTATGTACATCAACAGCAACTAACATGCTGCACTTTATAGTACACACTCTACATTTGCACACTTCACATCTTTTGGTACACTAAAAAAAGGCTCAAGGACATTGCAGGGGCACACTGGGTACAATACGTGAGATACTGTACTCACATAACTGTATATTAATCTCATGAATGATGTTTAGGTATTGGTTTACTTTTTTTGTAGGTGTATGTGGGAAGATATTTGTGTACTTAAGGAAGGCCAACCGGTGGTCCAGTGACAGGGTCATAGATGCCCAAGGCTCTTGGATGCATGTGATACAAAAGGTAGCCTAACTGGTGCAATCCCCCAGAAAAGCTACTATAGCAAAAATTGCCAAAAAAGTTAACCCTGGCTATAATGTAAAGGTGTCTGAACACACTGTGCATTGCAGCTTGCTGTGTATGAGGTGCTGCATAACCATAGATCAGTGAAAGTGCCTATGCTGTCCCTTATCTACAGCCAAAATCACCTACAATGGACAAGTGAATATCAGAACTAGACCATGGCACAGTGGAAGAAGGTGGCCTGAATTTGACGAATAAAATTTTCTTTTAATTACTGTGGATGGCGCAGTGTCTGTGCATTGCTTACCTGGTGGGAGAAATGGCACCAAGATGAACTGTGGGGTGGGGGGACGGCAAGCCGGGGGTGCAATGCTGGGGAGACCTTGGATCCCGGCTTTCATGTGGGTGTTACTTTATCACCTACCTAAACTTTGTTTCAGACCAAGTAAAATCCTTCTTGGCACCAGTATTCCCTAATGGCAGTGGCCTCTTTCAGTAGGATATGTGCCTTGCCCAAGTGCAAACTTTATCAGGAAGGGTCAGAGACCCCCGAATTCCCCAGATCTCAGTCAAATAAGGCATTGGGCTAACTTGTCTGATCGACGTAGGCCCCGCCTCACAACTTGAAATGTGCTGGTAGTGTTTTAGTGCCAGATACCACAGAGCAACTTCGTAGGTTGTGAGTCCAGTTGGTTGGTAGTGTTTTGGCAACACAAGGGGGGGCTACATAATATTAGACATGTGGTGTTGGTATTATAGCTAAGTAGTGTATGTCATGATAAATGAGCTGATAACAATACATGACAGCACATTACATCTTAACAGTGATCAGTAAGCCTATGCTATTTTTTGTGGACAAAGGTGTATTACCTCTAGCTCCCAGGTGATTTTGACCCAGGGACCTAACCTTTTGAACAAATAAAGGAGCCTCACAGAACATAGCCAAGAAATCAGACCTGTATGTTGTACAAGTACTGTGAGACAATTTTGTATCAACTGCAATTTGTCTAACGTTTTGAGCTGCTTTAGGTTTTAAGTGCTCTACAATATGAGGACTGAGTCTACAATAGAGCAGACAGCACATAAAGTTCTGTTTAGGATGTTCTCATGCATAACCGCAGTCAGTGTGTCGGCTGGAATTCTGGAGTGAAGAGAAGTTATTTATTTTAGGTGGTAACCAACTCCCTGAAGCTTTACATGAGCCACTTCCTACTCATTAGCTTTACAAAGCCATTCACCTGGCAGTAGTTACATTTAAAAAATGGGTCTGATGTCCCAGAATGCATTAATATTTTTATGTATAATGTGCTGTGGGCATATTCTGCCTTCATGAGATATTGAGCCCATTTTTTCAGTCTGTTGTGACCACGGCTGTGCAAAAATCTCTTGATTGGTTCATAAGCCCACTGAATTGAGTGGTAGCTTGAGGCTTTACACATTCTTTCATGAATTCCTTTGTAACATGCAGAGCGAGCTCAGTTCAAAACTGTCCAAAAGCCTAAATGGCAGAATGTTCTTGTGACAGTGCTGTAGGCATGTTTGTGTACTGACTATGGAGTTAGACTTTTAAAAACATATGTCCTACTTTTAGGACACTCGTGTGACCATTAGAAAGGAGTAATCAAGTGGAGAAAATAAATTCTAAATACATATGAAGTGAAGGTAATTGAGGAATAGGCCCGATGTATGCTCTAGTGGAATGCAACATTGGTCCTTGGAGCTTTGTTGGAAATCCCCAAAGAATGTGCTTTGTCCCTAAAGTGTGCACTTTTTAAAGAAGGCTCCCATACTTAAATCGAAACACCTACACTTGAGTGAAGATAAGCAAAGATGTACCATTGTGTGCATCCTTCAAAGTGACACCTTTATAACCCATATAGGCATGGTAAAAACCCAGATGTACTCTAAAATAATACAAAATAAAATACATTTTGTCAGCGCCTTTCACAGCTGTCAAGGTCACTTTACAGAAAAAACATACATACAAATATACATACAAAAGACATCCACATACATGTACATACAAAATGATATTTAAAAACATAAATGATAGTGGTATGAAGTGTGAGAAAGTCATGTGGGGTGGGCTTATCTGAACAGAGTAGAGTTGAGATCTAAACATGGGCAAGGATGTTGTGGTTCGGAGGTCAAGTGGGAGTGCATTCCAAAGTTGGGGAGCAGTGCAGCTAAATGAGTTGAGCCCCATGGTGGACATATGGGCGGGAGGTGTGGAGAGGAGGGAACCAGAGGAGGAATGGAGAGTGCGCAAAAGTGTGTGTATATATCAAGGAGATTAGTGAGAAGGTGGAGCTATGTTATAGAGGGCTTTGAATGTTAAAAGAATTATTGTATACTCTATGTGGAAATGGATAGGGAGCCAGTGAAGTTGCTTGAGGACAGGGGTGATGTGTGCAGGGGGTTCTGGAAATGATACGGGCGGCTGAGTTCTGAACCAGTTGAAGTTTATGGAGGGATTTAGGTGGTAGACCGGAAAGTAATGCATTACAGTAATCAAGACTGGATGTGACAAGGGCATTGACTAATATGCTGGTGGTAGTGGGGGTGAGTGAGGGACGAAGGCGGTTAATGTTACGGAGGAGGAAGTAGGCAGACCGAGTGATGTTTATGTGGGTAGTGAAGGAAAGGTTGCTGTCAAGGATGATGCCCAGGCTCTTGACCTGAGAAGAAGGGAGGACAGGGGAGTTATCAATAGTGGAAAACTACCAGATGTGGAGAGTATGGATTTGGAACCAACAAGAAGAATTTCTGTTTTGTCTGTATTTAATTTGAGAAAGTTGTGGGAGAACCAAATTTTGATGTCTCATAGACAGTCTAAAATGGAGGAGGGAGGTTGATATGTAGTGGGTTTGGAGGAGAAATGGAGCTGGGTATCACCCACATAGCAGTGGAATTCGATCAGAATCAGAATCGTTTTTTATTGGCCAAGTATGTGAGCGAACACCATACAAGGAATTTGGTTCCAGTCAATGGTGTCTCTCAAGCACAACAGTATAAAACACAACAATATATAAGCAAGACAGTGAACAATATACTGAGCAATATAATAAGCAATAATACACAATGTATGAATACGTAATATGGATTTGTATTTATAAATATAAAGAAGTGTTAACAAATGTATATATGTATTATTTGAACATGTGTTTATATCTGTGTATGTATGAAGGTGTGTGTGTGTGTGTGTACAGAAAATACAGGATTACATGATGAACAACAGCGTGTACATAAAGTGCAGTTGCAGCCTAGCAGTCTAGCAGTGTGAAGCAGTGTGACAGTTCACCTGATTAGGAGGGAGATGGCAAGGGGGAAAAAACTGTTCCTGTGTTGGGTGGTCCTGGTCTGCAGGCTTCTATATTGTCTGCCAGAGGGCAGTAGGTCAAAAAGTCTGTGTCCAGGGTTCGAGGGATCTGTGATTTTCCCTGCCCGTTTCCTGGTTCTGGAGGTACAGGTCCTGGATGGAGGGGGCGCCGATGATCTTTTCTGCTGCCCGTACAGTCCGCTGCAGTCTGTTCCTGTCCTGTTTAGTGGCTTCTCCATACCAGACTGATGGAGGAGCACTGGACAGACTCAATGACTGCAGAGTAGAACTGGATTAGCAGCTCCTGTGGAAGACTGTACTTCCCCAGTTGTCTCAGGAGGTACATCCTCTGCTGGGTCTTTTTGAGGATGGAGGAGATGTTGGTCTCTCACTTCAGGTCCTGGGAGATGGTGGTGCCCAGGAACTAGAAGGTCTCCATAGTAGACACCGGGCTGTCTGATATGGTGAGGCGGAGCAGTGTTGAGGGAAGTCTCCTGAAGTCCATTGTCATCTCTACAGTCTTGAGCTTGTTCAGCTCCAGGTTGTGCGGACTGCACCAGAGTACCAGCTGCTCAACTTCCTGCCAATATGCAGACTCACCATCATGAATGAGTCCAATGACGGTGGTGTCGTCTGCAAACTTCAGGAGTTTAACATCGGAGTTCTTGGAGATGCAGTCATTGGTGTAGAGGGAGAACAGCAGTGGGAAAAGGACACATCCTCGACGGGCACCAATACTAAGGGACCATGTTTCAGAAGTGGCCTCCCCCAGCCTCACTTGCTGCTTCCTGTCTGTCAGGAAGCTGGTGATCCACCTAAAGGTAGCAGGTGACACGTTGAACTGGGAGAGTTTGGAGGAGAGGAGTTCAGGCACAATGGTATTAAAAGCTGAACTAAAGTCCACAAACAGGATCCTTGCATACGTTGATGCTGTGTTTCCTGAAAATATTGCCAAGAGGAAGAAGGTAGATGGGAAAAGGAGGGGCACCAGGACAGAACCCTGAGGCACACCACTGCTAACTGGAGATGGTTGGGATTGGAAAGACCTTAACTGAATGAACTGAATCTGACCAGAGAGATATGATGAGAACCAGGACAGAGCTCTGCTGTTTATTCTTATGGAAGCTAAGCAGTTTAGGAGGGCTGCGGTTATATCAAGGAGGATGAGTATGGTGGAATTGGGAGGTTGGAGATTAGTCTGAAGTTAGTTACATTAGTGGGGTACAGGTCAGGTTTCCTAAGTACTGGTGTGATGATTGTCGTTTTAAATGGTGCAGGAACTGTGCCAGATGTGAGGGAGGAGTGTATAATATAAGTGATAAGGAGGGAAAGTGACGGTAGACAGCATTTAACCAGTTTTGTGCGGAGAGGATCTAATTTGCAGGTGGAGGACTTCAAATTATGGTTGGTGGAACATATTTCATTGATGGCTGGGAGGGTGAAGTTTGGCGGAGAGGGCAGTGCACAATATATGCATTAAGGAGACAGTTGCAGGTGGATGTTTTCAATTTTTGAGTTAAAGTTCATAAAGTTATTGCAAAGAGTAATGGAGTACAAATTTGGGGCGAGGGAGTCTGGAGGCTGAAGAATATTGCTTAAAATCTATTAAAGGGTGCAGTCTGCACCTTAGTGGCGTCTTAGTAACATCTAGTTCGTAAATAAGCATAGGCCCCGAAGATTTGATTACTGTCCACTAAGAGATGAATATTTTAATTATATAAATTCTAATCGATATGGTATGTTTTCACCCCGTTATAGTCCATGCAGCATTTACTTAATGTTAGAAACTACAAGGGACCTCTGTCTGTGGTCACCATATGGAGAATGGAATGTGCCCTTTGGCTGCTTTTAAGCATGGTCTATGTTTACACTATATGTTGAATAATGTGTGCCCTCTAGCCCTTGAACTGGGCTGTGGATCCCTTTTCCAGGAAACTCCCAAACTTAAGGTAGAAAAACATCTCCTGCACAAGCCTTAAAACACCAGTGGGATAGGTGTATGCACAAGGTGTGAAACAAAGAAAATAAGGACATAATTTGAACTCTATTTGAAATATTTGGGAAGGTGGAGACAGAAAAATGGAGAGATGCCAATAAGGAGTCCACAAAACATGCTCCTTAGCAAAGGCTAGTCTAGCCTTTTTGTTCTTTCAGCTTATGAAAGGTTTGGTCACTGCAGAGTGAGCTTTCAGTCCAAATTGCCTTAACCGACGAGACACTGTTTGCCGAGACAGATCCTTGCCCTGTTCAGCATTGAACTGCCCAGCAATGCAGAGAAACTGCATCAGCCCATCCAAGCGGAGGCATTTGATTTTTCTGAAAGTAACCAGTGTGTCCTCAGTGCAAGCTGACAGTTTGGTTCTGTTTCTGTTCTGTGGATTTGTTTGCAGTGTTAAAATTAAAAGTTTGACTAAAATATTAAACAGAATTTGGCAATTATAAGGCTTCTTGTAAACACTAAATGCAAAAGGGTTTATCAACACACAAAGCATTCATATTTGCCAAGTTAGGCTAAAATATGAGGCTACAGATGATGATAAATAAAGAGCCGTTTGGGAGCCGAAAGAACCGGCTCTTCTTTGGGAGCCGTGCCACAAGAGCCGGCTCTCTGAAAAGAGCCGAACTTGCCATCACTAGCAAAAACAGACTTTCTTCTCTGTGTAACAACGGCGAGATGCGTCAAAAATAGAGACGGCACGTCCGCCAAAAACTGAACTCTGCCACTCGGGGTGGGTGTTGATTTTCGTTGATTACGGTGAGGACGCCTGGGTTTTTCGTTCGCCTACGTTGCTAACGTTCAGAACAAGATGCTATTCTTTTGGGCTGGATTATTCACCGTGTTAAACTTCGTTGCTGTTTTTGTTTTTTGCGACTGATGATGCTAGGTTACATACAAGGAATGCGGAGTAATACTAAAGAGATTCGCCTCTCAGCCAATCCCATTGCAAGGTCGGAGCTAATTTTGGTTCAAATCTTTTGTGAATTCGTTAAAGTAAGCCACTTAAGAAGCTAACGCTTTATCCTGTCTCTTCGGAGTAAGTATCTTTTGTCCGTATTTCCACATTCATCAACTTGGTTTCATTTTAACTTAGTTTGATTCTGCACAATTGCGTGCTTGTAGACATTCGTATGGATATTTATGTGACCAAAAAATATACTGCTCAAAAAATTAAAGGGAACACTTAAACAGTCATGCTGTTGTTTAAGTGTTCCATTTAATTTTTTGAGCAGTATATATTTTTTTATATATAAGCATTACAGAGGTACCTGCTGATGTATTATTCAAGCATAGTAGGAATGAGCAGGTGGACCCCCTTTAGATACTAGTTAGTTGCTAAACTGCCATCAGATCTGCTGCTGGAAGGCAGTTTATATTTAATTTATACAAGCATAATCTGTATAATCACAAAACACTTGATGGGCACATAATTTTGTCCCCTATACCGCACAATACACGATTGTGGTGTTTTAAGCTTAAAAAAAGCTGATGAACACTAATCAAACTGACATCAGAGATCAGTGACCAAAGCACAGTGTCCGATTCCTCATCTGATGCTTCCAGATGTGTTAAGAGGCCAGAGAGTGCATATATTTTAATAATTGTAGCACACATATATGTGATGTATTGATCTTTGGACAAAAAATGCTTATTATTTGCTCCTCATCTGTTTTTTCCAGCATTTAACAGCAAAAAACAAGCTGCAGAAGAAGACAACAGATTTGAACACCAAGGAGAAGAATCTATGACCGATGGTTCCATGTCTTCTACAACTCTTAAGAAAGGTGTGTATATAAACTTTTTTGTCCTTGTTTAAATACTGATTCATGAATTCTGTACATGAACTGTTGTATTTAAATGCTAATGAATTATTTGTGCCAGGTTCTGATGAAGATCCTGTTCAGAGTTCTCCTCATTTGTGGTCTTTCCTGACTAGTCCCAGTAGAACAGAGCCTGTAATTGGTCAGTGATCATCATCTTCCTTTACAGCTTGACTAGTGTGGTGACTATTACTGCGTTGAGTAATTGGCTTTTTTCTCTTTTCAGGCTTGAGCATGATCACAGAGTTCCGCAGTTTCTCTGGTCAAAACTCGTTCGTCTGCTCATGCTGCGAAGTAATGCTACCTACCAGTAAATATATGTGCCATCTGATTGATCCACAGCACCTCTTTACCTACATGGTGAGTTAGTAATAGTGCTGTTAGAGAAGTAGTGTCTTGATATAATTAACATTGCTTTAAATATCCTGTTTAAACAGAAAATTAAGCACTCAAAACTTGTGGAACTGTGGAAAGATGAGACCAGTTTGACTGATAAAATCGCAGAACTCCAAGCAAAGGCACAAATTCTGCAGGACAGTGAAGGCTGGGGACAACTGAAGGTTGTCATTGTCTTTTGTTTTTTAGTAAGATTATGGTTAGTGTTCAGATTTGTAAACTGCTTTGTTCTTTTTTTCTTCAGGTTGTGGAGAAAGACATTGCAAAACATACAAGAAGTAAGAAAGAAAGTTTAGTGATCTATAGTTATTTGGTCAAATGAGTTATATTAAAATAATTAATTTCAGACTCTGTTAGGTTTCCTTGACCACTCTGGGTACCAGTCCATGTGGTGCTTGTGGCGGCGGTGGTGGTGGGGGGATTTTCATCTTCATTTAATAATTCTGAAACAGTCCTCCTAAATACATTCATTCATCTGCTGGACAAAATGTACTGATGGTTCGTGCTTTAACTGCACTCATGTGGCTGAGTGTGGTATGTGAATACAAGAGTTGAATTGCTGGTTATAAACCTATAAATAGCCTAGCTGCTGAACTTATATAGCTGAAAGATTGATCATACAATGTGAACTGCTTTGCAAACTGAATTTTAAATGAACAGACCAAATAATCTCATGTGAAATGATAACTCATCATGGCTACTGCTGCTTGAAAAATAATTAGACAGCCATTTGATTCACACTCTGTTTTTTTTCTTTGTTTATTGTATAAATGTATTTGTACTCTTGTTCCAGATGCTGAAATTTCAACCAAGGCCCAGGAACCAGAACCTTCGCAAACCACTAGTGAAATAGGTGAGATGCAGAGATATTGAAAAGTAATTGAAAGATGCATACTCTTAACTACATAATAATTGATTAAGCTGGTAAATAATGATTGCTCATTTTCAATTAGTTTATAGAGACCAGCAGAGCCAAAATAGCATGAAACAAAAATCTGCAAAACCGCTGAAAAAGAAAATGAAGCAACATGGTGGTGCTTTGATTGGTCAGTTTCATTTTTTTCATCTACCTTTCAGTACAGAGAACTGTATTCTATCAAACCTAATAGACATGCAATTTTTTTCCTCACATGGTTCAGTGATATGTTTTTTTGTTTTGTTTTTTTTTGTGCAGGATTGAATTTTGTTACATGTGTGATTTATGGCAAATGGAAACTGTTCTTCTGTGAACTGTGCTCTGTTCGGTGCCATTTAGACCACTTGTTGAGTGTGACCCACAGAAAGGCTTTCTTGGTAGGTCATTAAGTACCTTTCTCTCAGACTGTTTTTACACTTGGTTTGTTTCATCCTTTAAAGCAAACTCTGATCAATTTGTCAGCATTGTTTGCGCGTATGTGAACACTCCAAACAAACTCGGACCCCTTTGAAGCAAACCAAACTGAGACCACATAGGGAGGTGGTCTTAGTCCAGTTCGCTTTAAGTCCGCAGCACAGTTCGTCTAACTTGCTTGTTATGAACACAAAGCATTCCTGGCTCGCTTCAACAGTTTTCCCCCTCAAGCCTTGCTGCAGGTAGATCACGTGGGAACAATTTTTTTTTTTTTACTGTAATAAACATACAAACATAACATGGCACCACTCTATTACAATTTCGATTATACTTCAGACAAGCAAAAATGGCATGACTGACAACAGACAATAAAACTAAACTAAAATAAATGCCAAAAAAAAACCATAAATAAAGGGGACCTGGAGATTTTTGTCAATATCAAGTTTCTCTGTCTGGTTGCTCAGCCTCAAAGCATTCTTGCTCTCCATCAGTTTCATTGAAAACGAACGGTAGCATAGCTCTTTGTGGAAAATGTTAAAAGTTTGGTAGGGCTTTTAACTAGGCTTGGGCGGTAATACGGTAACATGGTATACTGCGGGATCTAAAAATAGCAACGTTATCAGTTTCAATACCATTATACCATCATAAAAACAATGCACTTATATAGGAGACAAGGATAAAATATTAAATATAATTTATTTAATGCCTAAAAATGCGTATGCGTGGTTGTCATCACGTGACTGCGTGGAGGAGAAAGAGGTGGGGAAAGATGGCGAGTCGCGTACCAAGTGACCTGGTCTCGAAAAAGAACACAACTTCTGCAGTTTGGCAGTATTTCGGGTTTCGACCGAACGAGAAGGGAGAGGCGGTAAATACGGACGAGGCAATTTGCAAATTGTGCAACAAAAAGGTGACCACGAGAGATGGAAATACACCATCCACTCACTGCTGCGAGGATGGACCCGAGTTCACTCAGTGCAACAGTTTCAACGCCTCCCGATGCAGGACCAACAACATCTAGGTCCACCGCCAGTACGCACAAGCCAACAGTTTAGGTGATGCTGTCTGAGCCTTACGTCACAATTTTTTTTTTTTATTCACGGTAATACTATATACCGAGGTAAAATAGGGAGGAGGTTTGACGGTATAAAAATTTGGATACCGCCCAAGCCTACTTTTAACCATCTACTTTTATGTAGAAGAAAAATTCCCAAGAATGGAGATTGTAAAGAAATAACGGCAGCAGATTTGATGAGGAACTAAAGTGTGAGCAGAAAAAGAACTGAGGCTCCATCTGCGCTGAAGTGGACCAGAAAGAGAGCCGAGTCCCCTTTCTTGCACTGTGGAAATAAGAGTTCGCTTTCAATTGGTCCATTTTTTGGACCACTTCTAAAGGGCCGAGTTTGGTTCCTTTAAAGAGGACTATATGTGAAAACACCCTCAGTATTGTATCTTTCTGCTGTATGTGCCAAAGACCATGATTATATATCCACTATGTATATACACACATACTTATATAGGTTTAAATATACATATATATTTACATACACACACAGATGTTTATATTTCTATTTTCTTATTATTTGTATAGTGAACTGCTTATAATATACTATTGTATAGCTTTTATTCTATTTTTTTGCCTTTGTTCTGTCCACTTTGTCATAACAAGGCACATTTCCCACTTATGAGACTAATAAAGTTTTGTCTTATCTTATTAACTGAACAGGAAAATGTTATGTTATACAGGAACGCAGGTATCCTGGTTTGACAGCAAGTGATGTAAACATGGAGAGTCTGAATGAGATATCTTTAAGTCTAGCAGCTGTGGAGAGAAGTGCCGGAATTAGAATGAAGGTAATTTAACTAAAACTGTAGCAAAGTATTATTACAGTAACTAATCTTTTTGATTATATCTGTCAACAATGTTTGATTATTCTTAGGTCACTACGTAACACCTTGCTGTTACCATTGCTAACTACGCTTAACAAAATGGTAAAGTGCAACTCTGGGAAATGGGAACATTGTTTTAACAGTTAGGTTTTTTTTGGGTGGGGGGGGGTTGGGTTTTTTTTTAGTTTTATGTTAGTGCATTCAACTATTTTTGATCTAAACAAGTGAAAGTACTGAAAATTCGTGCTTGAGTATGAGAGTACTGTAAAAAGTTTCCATGCCTGTACATTTAGAAACATGTTTAAACAACTTCAGTAGGATGCCCACACACAGATTTAAGATTACGATTTTTTAAATTCTAATTCAAATATGATGTGTGCCAATGAAATTGTCTGTCCAGCAATATTTGTGACTGACTTCCTTAAAATGGGCTTGGCTGACCAGAGCAATTGATACTGCAACCAAGTTCCTCATCTGTAAAGGTCATCCAACAGCCAAGTAAAGGAGATTGAGAAAAGGAAAGAATGCATCCCACTTGCCTGGCCAAGGTCGTTATCACTTTGCCCCCAGATAAAATATGGCCAGATAAAAATGAAAAAAAAAAAAATCTAATGGTATCTTCCCTGAACAATCAAACCTCTTGATCTGCTCATGAATGGGATAGGATGCCAAGAAGAGCTCCCCAGAGTGCAAAATGAAGAGTGTAATGTTGGAGCAAACAGTACAATATTACAGGCCAACACACAGTGCATGACAGAAACGGTTAAAGTGTAAAGTACAGTTTTAACAGTTTCAGTTCTGATTGAGTCTCGTGCTCTGGGGGAAGAAACCGTTTCAATCCTGGTAGTGAAAAGCTGTATGCCATTGAATGTTTTGCCAGATGGAAGTAGGAAAAACAGAATATGAGTGGGGTCATCCACAATGCTGATGTAGTTGTCCACGACAGATGGGAGAGTGTGATGAAAATTTGAATGTAAAAAAAAAAAAAGATGAAAATCATGCTTATGGTATATCTTCACTCCCATTAAAGGTCATGCAGCAGTTAGTTATGTAAGTTGCAATGGGCACTTATATGCTGCCCACGTATAGTGCCCTTTGACTTTTTGAAAGAGACCGGAGAATCAGAGGATGCTCTTTCTGAAGGCCCCCAAATTAAACCAGAAACACATGCACTCTAATAAACATATTATCTAATCAAAAAGTAAAGTAAAAAATAATAGAAACAAAATAGAGGAAATGAGAACTCCTGTAACTGTGATATCACTGTACATTTTGCAATGTACCCAACAGCACTCCTTAAGCAGTGTAGTTTCAGAAGACTATGGTTAGAGGGTAGCTTAACGGTCAAAGATTATTCCATAAACAGCACTTTGAAGGGTTTCAATAATCAAAACTCATTGAGGCTACCTGTGATGGTGATGAAGGCATTTAGTTTTTTGACTATGTAGTTTGGCCATCTGGTGTTAATTCTCTTTAATGAAATTCAAGGTCAACAGTGCTTTTATCGCTTCCTCCCCCTTTTTTCCAGAAAATAAATGTGACTGCTGAAGTTTTCACAGCCTTAAAGACTGCATCTATTAGTGATGGTAAGACCTGTATAATTAAGGGGTTGTTCTTGACAGTGTTGGCTTGTGCTCGACAGTGTTGGAAACGCTTTTTTGTGCTTTTTAATCAGCTCAGTCTCAGCTGAAATTGCAGCAAACAAAACAAGAGGCTGGAGTGGACCTGAGTGGTTGTGTTACCTCTGCAAAACCAAACTCCAACACAGAATTGGATCATATACATGGTAACCACTGTTGGATATTATCTAGCTACTCCCCTGTGGTCTTCATTTTGTTTGTTAGTAGTACTTCACACTAGAACTGGGTGATGCTGAAGATATCTGAGCCATACATTGTAGCACTTTTTTGGTTGTATTAATTGGTAGAATTCACTTATATCAAGACAAGGGTGTATTCTTTGAAGCCCCAGGTTATGTCAAATGGGAGAAACCACCATTTGTTTATAAAAAAAACAGTACAAAAAAGGATTTTCACCAAAAATATAAATGTCTGTTCATCACTATTAAATCATTTTCTTCTCAGTCATATCGAAACAAGTTAAACCCAACTATTAATTACTTAAAATAGTCTTGTTAAAGTGTCACTGCACATAATTGCAGTTCTTTTTTTGACTGAATGCCTGTTCCACTGGCATAATCTACTTTACTAATCTACTTTTAATCTACTGTCTGATGTAGCATTCCTGTTGAATCTATGCCTTTCCTGAAGTGACTTTACACTGTGCCTTATGCAGGAACCAGTGTTGAGGATCAGTTGCATTCTTCAGCTGCAGCTATCAGCTCTTTGCAGCAAGAGCAAAACCCCTTAATGGAGACATCAGTGATTCCAGGTGAGTCGTCTTCCTCGCCAAAACCAGAGACCCAAGAATTGGGGGAGCTGCAGCACCTCCTCATTTCAGGAATAAGTGCAAAAAAAACCTATGAAAAAATAACAAAGATCTGAATTGTTTGTTTTAGGCTTGGTAACCCTGAATTTTCTTTACAACAAGACTAATTCTAATTTTAAAACTAATTTAGCATAGAGAATATTTGTTTATTTTTCAATAATCTCCGCAGTGTGTGTGTAGGTGTTGAATCCCATCATGTGACTGTGGGTGTGATACAAATTGGCTGCCACAGCTTATTTGCATAAGTTTGTCTAGAAGAAGTGAAGGCCAGTTCAAGTCAAGTATGTTTTAGCCATATACACAGTACACAGTGAAATGAAACAATGTTCCTCCAGGACCATGGCGCAACCACCATCATCCCTCTTCCTCACTCCCATGTCATACTGTGCTTCAAACCATTCATAGAAGTGATTCAGTGCATCTGAAAGAAAGGCCTCACTGTCACAGGCAAGTGGACATGCCCTGTACTTAGTGGCCGGATGCCACATGCTGCATACATCCCCAGTGTCCTAAAAGAGGCTGTGGATTTTCTAAGCATGCTCACACTTCGCTAGTCTGATGTTCTGGGACAGGTTGACCCTTGCTGTTCTCTGGGCAGCCTTATAATCCGATACAAAAGCACTGGATCGGGGTTTCAGCGGTGCATACCTCCAGTCATCCATGGCTTCTGGTTGGGGCATGTGGTGATGGTCTTGGTGACAGTAATGTCAATTATGCACTTGCTGATGTAGAAAGTGAGTGAGTTTTGGAGCTCACTGATAGCTCTGTCAAGTTCAGCCAATGTGTTTTAGCGTTAGCACTGTGTAGGACCTACACAACATATTTGAAGATGGTGGTGAATTCCTGTGGTGAATAAAATGATCTACATCTAGCAGTCACAAACTCCAGTAGCAGTGAACAGTTACATAGAAACTAGCACAGCAGTCACACACCAGTTGGTGTCAATGGAAACACACAAGCCCTTCCACGCAATTTAGCGTTTCTGTCGGAGGGGAACTTTAGTTTATCATACAGGGTATGCATCACCATTTAGCAGATGTGTCAGTTTTTTGTGTATACAGTAACCCCCCACTTTCACACGGATCAGCAGTCGCAGTTTCAGTCCATAGTGCATTTTCAAACCTCCCCCTCTGAGTACAGCTGACTGTGACGTCTGAGCCTTGTCCGCCAGGCCCCCTCGTCCTCGTGTTGCTTGTTTATATTTGGGGTTCGGCGCTGAGCAGCAGAGGTTCATTCTGTTCAGGTGTCTGATTGCCTTGCCTTTCACACTTTTCACTGCTTATCTGTGTGAAAGTGGGGCGTTACTGTATACACACAAAACTGACGCAGTAACCCCCCGCTTTCACACGGATCAGCAGTCGCAGTTTCAGTCCATAGTGGATTTTCAAACCTCCCCCTCTGAGTACAGCTGACTGTGACGTCCGGGCCTCGTGCGTCACAAAGAGTTTACCAAGGCAATCAGACACCTGAACTGAATGAACCTCTGCTGCTCAGCGCCGAACCCCAAATATAAACAAGCAACATGAGGACGAGGGGGCGTGGCGGACGAGGCCCAGACATCACAGTCAGCTGTACTCAGAGGCAGGAGGTTTGAAAGTAGCCAGTCTGAGAACATTATTTCTCCTTGCTGCTGATTGGCTGCTGCCCTGTGACGCTGCAGTCCAGAATTTCCCCCGTGGAGCGTCTCGAGTGTTCTTGTGTTTTTCATTTTTTTTCTTCTTAAAGCCCTGTATTTTTATTACTGTAAATTCAATTCATATTACTGTATTTACCCTCCTTATACGAAAGAAAACGACAGCACATAACAAAGAAAACACCCGTGTATGAATTACAGTATAGTCTATACAGGAGTAACATCGATATTTTACATTCTAGCACTGCAGGTGTTCAGTGTAAACTGTACAGTACAAGTACGGCTTTACCTTTGCATTTTCTTTAAGGCTAATGAGTTTCATAGTTTTTCACTATACACAGGTGCTCTT
Organism: Hydrocynus forskahlii; assembly: GCA_037974365.1. NCBI lineage: Eukaryota > Metazoa > Chordata > Actinopteri > Characiformes > Alestidae > Hydrocynus > Hydrocynus forskahlii. Next base: position 422 of record JBBPCX010021704.1, on the reverse strand, counting down.
GGAGCGTGACCCCCGCAAAAAGCGGGGTGTTATTGTATCATCACAATAATACCATTTTTATTATAGCAACTCTGATGTAAATGATCCAAAAAATTCAAACCGTTAAATGACAAATTATTTTGTCCATTTCCCCATAATGTGAAAAAGCTAACAAAAGTATTTATCGTGTATTTTATGTAGATGAAATGCCTAGTCCTCTGAGAAGCCATTTGAATTCTATACGACCTTTGGATAAAGTGTAATGGATTAAGACAGGAACAGAGAGAACAGTGCAGGGATTCAGTGTTCCTGCATATTTACCCACTTGTTGTGAACTATCTTTTCGTTTCACATCCTCTACAGACCTACATACACCTGTTGAATTTCATAGTATGGTTTCTTCATCTTCTATCCCTTGCGAGGTACTGACTTCCTCCATTCCT
>JBBPCX010021683.1:0-16809 GCA_037974365.1 Hydrocynus forskahlii | reverse complement strand
ACACACACACACACACAAACACACACACACACACACACACACACACACACACACACACACAAACACACACACACACACACACAGTATATAAGTGGTAGAAAAGAGTACTCACAGTACCACTGAATTGGAGACGAGTCGAATTGGGTATGGGACTGAATGACTGAGCACTGGTGCTACTGGTGTGCGTGACACCCTTCATGTACAGTACTGTGCAAAAGCTTCATAATACTTAATATTTAAAATTTGTTTAGATGAGCAGTGTGTTTTTTCACATTGATATTACTAAATATACTAAATAAAACTAAAAATAATAAATATACAACATTATACTGTAAATAGTGATTTTATATACAGTATATCAGTGTGTTCCTTGTGGAAGTTCAGTATTACTTGTAGTTTCCATCAGAAACCTAGTTTGACTCAATCAGTCCTTCATTAAATGAAATCAGGAGCTGCTGATATTATACAAACCCAAGTAATCAAGGACAAATCTGGAACCAAACCTGAGTTCTCCTTAGCAGTCTGCTTATTACAAACAATGCAAATCTTAATACTTTATTTACTCCTTTCTTTCTCCAGTGTTAACTTTGCTAGCAGAAAGAAACATTATTACACATTGAGTTAAATGGCTTTAAACAGTTTGCATAGGTGCTTAAGACTTTTGCACAGTACTGTATGCAGCGTGGCAGGGCGTGGCACCCTGCTGAACAAGACCACTGCCATCAGGGAAACTTGCTGCCATGGAACAGTGTACTTGATTCGTATGTGGCACATATCAACCTGAGGTCCACATGAATGCACCCGAAGGTTTCCCAGCAGAACACCGCCCAGAGCATCACACTCCTTTCGTGTCTTTTTCCTATAGTGCATCCAGGTGTCATCACTTCTCCAAGTAGATGGCACACACATACCATCCTCATAAAACTAAACAGGACTCATCGGACCGACCACCTTCTTCCATTCAACCATGTTTCTGTTCTGAAGCCTGTGTACTCAGTGTAGGTGCTTTCGACAGCGTACATGGATTAGCATGGGCACTCTGACTGGTCTATGAATATGTAGCCTTGTATTCAGCAGTTATTCAGCACTGTATTCAGTGTTATTGTGCCTGAGAAATCGTCAGAGTATTTCCCCTTCACAAAAGGCATGTTAGGATTTGCTGACCCCATAAAGACTGAATTAAGGTGGTCATGTGTTATTCTTCACAGTTATCCCTTCAAGAGCACAAGAGTTGCATCTATGAGGAGAAAATGAGTAAAATATCTTTATCAGTGTTCAGTTTCAGATGTTTTCAGACTATACCAAACCCAGCACTAATACTCGTGTTTAAAAATAATACTGTACGACATGCCAACATGACAACACGCCATTACCCTGTCAGAGTCACTGCTGTGCTGATAACAGTCCACCACACAAATATTATCAGGCCTGTATCTGGCCTGGGGTTGGCCCTTGCCATAAATGAACAGGGTGCGGGGGAACTGATCAATTGTGCAGCAACAGATGGGCTACAGTCAATAACTGTAAACCTGTGATCTTCATCTATATGGTAGGTGTTTCTGATAAAATGCCTAATGAGTTTAGGTATATACCAACGTTTGAAACTAAATGGGTTGTACCATGAAGCCTTCTTGCTCTGCACATCCAGCCGACTCACACTCGCCCTGAGCCACACAGCGCTTCGACACGGACACACTCGCCCCTCCAGCATTCATCTGGTGGCGTGTGTAGCAGAATCTGGTGTCTTTACAGGATTACAAACAAAAATCATCTTCCAAAACAGCAGAAGGCCAAGGAGAGAGAAGCCAGAAAGGTTTATGGATGTGGAAAGTGTGGGGTGTGTGGTTTTGTGGATAGTCTCAGATTCTTCGGGATGATATGTCTTGAAAGAAGATTTATGAAGGTTTGTGCTATGCTGCTGGCATAAAACAAGAAAACCGTGAAAATAACAGAATGTCTGAAAAAATATAGCAAAAGTATATCTTTGTGTAGAGTCAGTATAGCACAAGATGAAGTTTAGAAAAATCTTGAACTGCGTTCAGAGTGACTCCCATGCAGTTTTAGCTTTCAGAAACTCAAGTCTAACAATATATTTCAGAATGAATCACAAGAATATGTGCATGAACATGATACTGATAAGATCTATACAAGTCTTAAAAAAGCCATAAAAGTATGTTTGAACCATGCCATCTTGTATCACAATAAAAATGTTAATAAAAATATACTACATACTCTATATTAAAAACCGAAATATCAACTGATGTTCCAACTTGTAGAACTTACTTAGAACTCCAGAACCTTGGTAAATCTATTAAAACATGCATTAGCATTTGAGCTTTGGTCTTTGATCTTTAAAATGATAATCTGTCTTTCAGAGAAGGAGATATTAGGGATGTTATGCACCACTCTAAAGATGGAAATTCAGCTGTTTTGATTTGGAACATTAGCATTAAATAAAGATGATTGTGATAACACTATGTTGGTCAAAAAAAAAACCAGTGTACTAAATCTAAAAATCAAAGTTTGGTGTTTACCTTACCCAGTCCCTATTCCTAACACACCTGATCCACTAAAACCTGCAGGCCAGGCCAGGACAGGGGTGAAAACCAGTGAGCTACTCTGAGTATAGTTTCTCCAGTTAGTTGTTAATCTGTGTAATTTTAAAAGGAAATCAGAATCACAACCAAATCAAATCTACTACAACCCCTGGCAAAGATTACAAATGCACGTGATGTCTGGAGGCATCGAGGTGAAATCTGGAACTGAATCTGTGTTCTAACCAGCTCACAAAACCTCAAGTACTCTTTACAAACAAAACAAATATGGACATTATCTAATACTTTCTTGTTTTTTTGCATTTATTTTTATGTATTTGCAGTTCAGACAAATGGCTTTAAACAGTCTGCACAGGAGCCTAAGACTTTTGCACAGTGCTGTATATGGAGTGTGCAAATGCGTGTGAATACCTTTTGGACAGTATTGGTCAGGAGCCCAGCGGTTGCAGGAGTAGTTATCTTCAGCATCCTCACAGGTGAAGCATTTAAAACCTCCAGGGTACGGAGTAACTAGGAATACATGACTTAATTAATGATGCAGTCCATCTACTTATCAGAGCTAACTGACACCTGTACACATTCATTTACTCAAACCCCTTCCTTGCACCTTGCTGGTATACCGTAGCCCATCTGTTAATGTACAGTTTGTGTTAGTAACTCTTCAGGCCCTCACCAAAGGTCAGGTTTTGACTACAGAGCAACGCTGCGTCACTGGCTGCCTGCTGCTTCACTGAAGAGAATGGGTTAAATGCAGAGGACTCAACAACTTCCTCCGAGATCACCAATGCACATAATATCTGGTGCTGTTGTCAGAAACTGATCAGTAATCAATAGTGCAGAGTGGGCACGACTAGAGCAGCCACAAGCTAAGGTCTGAACTCGTACATATATGTAATTCACTGATAAGGAAGGTGAAGTGACCAGTGAGTGAAAAAAAGTGTGTCTAATAAGGACTGGAGGCTTTTTTATGGTGAGTTTACACTGAGCAACATTGCTCAATTGATCCTCATCAGTAAAATACAGCATTTCTAAGCAACTGCACAACGCCTATTGTAATGCAAATAACTACTAAAAAAATTAGCTGTAATACTATTTTATCTACATTTTAATAACTATTAAAGCAGCTTAAGTAACTATTAAACTCCTGAAAAACAAACAAAAATCCTAAATGTGCTGGTAAATATGAGCTGAATTTGGCTGCTGGTGCTGATACCTGACGAATGGAGCTTAATGATGTCCTTTAAAGTGAAGTCCCGGGACAGAACTGCCCTCAGCCAATCAGAAAGAAGCATCACGAGGAGAAGCCAGGTGAGGCTGAGCCAGACCACCATGACTGGATGATCCCACGATTACCCAGCATTCCATGTGGCATCCTAAATCACGTCCCACTTATGACCTGGAGATGGAAGAAGGTAAACGATAAGATTTATACACACCCTCCCTTATTCCCTCTTTCTCACTCACTCTCTCCCTCCCGCCCTCTTTCCCCCTCTCTCACTCTCTCCCACTCTCTCTTAGTAGCATAGAAGAGTCAGTGTGTGTGTGTGTGTGTGTGTGTGTGTGTGTGTGTGTGTGTGTGTTAAACATCAGAGGCTCCACCCACAGATATAAACAATTTGGAGAAGTCTGACTAATGACACTGCGTGTGTGGGATGTTTCAGCCCTTCTACTGAATGCAAGTGTAATTCTTTTCTAAAATGTGATTTTCCAATTAATGGCACAATTAATTCTAACTTGCATTATAAATGACAGATATTATTAGAACAATAGCCAAAAAGGAGTTTTGGAGTCCCCCAGATGAACTTCAATAATGTGGATGGCATTATGAACCAGCAAGTCAACCATTATAGCAGTGTTTTTACTGTTTTTTTTTACTTGACCTATTTTCTTTACAATTAAATAATTGCCCAGTCCCACCCACTAGCTGTCTTTTTAAACCGTTGTTACTTTGACATGACTGGACTGCTAAACATGCTTGATGACAACAGGCCTGACAATTCATTTTTAATATCACAAAAGCTGAAGGTGTTCACTTTGTCTTGGCAAGGATGTTATTCTGGCATTTTCACATTTTCACCTCATTGCTTACTAGCAGCTCAACATTTCACACAGAGAAAGAACAGTGTTCGGGTTTTTCTGATAACAGTGTAACATTTCGTTTGATTCCTTCTATTATAAATAGGCGTACTATTATTAAATGTAGCTTTATCAGTATGAAAATACTAACTGAAGTGATATCCACTGAAACTATTATAATAATATAGAACAGATGTGGTTGAGATTCTGACAGAAATTGAAAGAAACTCAGAAATTCACTATGAATTATTGAAGAAGACAAAACAGATTAGAGTGAGACTTCACACTGTGAGTGAAAGCAAAATCATTAGCGTGTGCCCTTTCATACTCAGCTCATAATAAGCCCATCTGCCACCACACACACACACACATACACACACAAACACGCACTTAACTAGCTTACCCACATATCCATTTACACACACCTGCTTATGCCTGAACCTCTTAATAAACAGGGATATAAATGACACACTACTTTTAGCGCAAAAAAACAAGTGAAGCAAATTAAGAACTTTAATTTAATATTGCTTCGTTCATAATTTAATCACACGGCAATTTCAAATTCATATTCTGAAAGAGTTCAGATCTTCAGATGGTCTGTGAATACAAATCACACACACTTTCTAATTTAACACTCCACACTCTCTGTCTCTGACACACACAGGACACTTCCATCCTTCTGTGAGGCTGTAATCTGGAGTGTGTGTGTGTGTGTGTGTGTGTGTGTGTGTGTGTGTGTATGTGTGAGAGCACAGGCTGGATGGATAAGCAGAACTGTGAGGGGCAGATGCGTGGCTTCTGTTTATGATCAGTGTTTTAGTTTAGTAGTGCAATTACTAGGCTACATTAGCGCTAATAATTGCACAATTAGATTATAGGATTTTACATTAAACTGTCAAGTACTGATGGTTGTTTCATAACTGAGATAATATTACATTCAGTGTCCATAAAATATCATCCATATTCTTTTTTACATGCTCATATTCCTTGCTAAATATTATTGACCCAGTAAAGAATATGAGCAATTTAGTAGGCCACACCAGACATTACAGACCCAGGAATTATGTCAGTTCATTCAAACAGTTACATACCTGGGGTTAAAAAAAAGGCAACAGAATGGACAGACAGATGTCTCTGTCTCCCTCTCAGACAGACAAATGGACAGACAGACATGTAGACAGGTGTAGACTCTGTTGACTTACATAGGGCTGAACGGACAAAGCGCTGCAATGTGAAGGCGATGATATATAGAACATTTTCAATATGATCCACTACACATTAAAACCACAGAAAAATAAAAATCTAAATAAATTAAAAAAACGAATAAATGGAAACTACTGCTTAAAGCTCTTGAATCACTTAGTATTTTACTTCAAAAATAATACCTAAATAATGACTATATAGAACTTGTTGATATGTTTTAAGTTTTCTGGAAAGAACATGAACAAGAAACAAGTTATGATATGGTTTAAAAAATAGTAAATGTTATAAACTGTAATTATTTATAGTAATTTCTTGTGATGATATTGCAGTGATAGATATTTGAACTCTGAGATTTGGTCACTGAATACCAGACATTCTGGGTGATAATGTAGCTGTGATGTTGATTATGAAACCATTCATCAAGGAAAAGTGAGCATTTTTACAGTTTCCTATCAGCTGAATCTATCATTTTGCCCATGATTCTGCATCTATACTGGAGTTAAATTATTATTATTGTTTGGAATACTGTTAAATACAAAATACTGTTCAATCAAAGACCCACTGAAACACACCATAGGTTTGGCATTACTACATTTGTGAAGACATTCCACTGACCGTCACTCTGTATATGAATAAGACATCTACACCTACATCAGACCATAGCCTCAAGCTCAGTCACCAAAAGATCATTTTTCTGCTCTTTTCATTTTTCCAAAACTGACTCTGTGGTGAAAACAGCACCTTTGCCTGTGAGGAGCAGTTGTCTCCGCTTCAACAGACCACACACACACACACACACACACACACACACACACACACTCACATACACACCAAAAACGAAATGTTTCATATAAAGCAATTATTTTAGGACAAATCCTCCATGCTTATGTTAATCTGAGACCAGTAGCAACACAAACATTTAGAGCAAACACCATAAACAGGTATTTTAACTTTAACACTACGAAAGTTTACTTTAAATTTAAAAGAATTCTCCAACAAAAGTCCTTCAGACTCACCGTTCAGCAGCTGTGTGTGTGTGTGTGTGTGTAGCTGACCCACACTCACCCAGAACTCAACTTAACTGCTCCTCCTGGCGCTCAGGGGGGCGTGGCTTATCTGCCTATTTATGTAACGGCTATGGGTGGTCAATGGGCGAGGCTAATCAGTGGGCGTGGTCAATGTAATTTTCCTTTCCCCTGCACTGTATTCCTGATCTAACAAGCTACACGTGACCACAAGGAGGACCTGTAATCAGATATATGTTTATTAGAACCAGAAAATACTCCAATGTGTCATAAAAGAAGACTCAAAGTGAAACACTGTAAAAGAAAGAAAGAGGATTGATGATGCAGTCTGCCACTTCTCTCTGAGGAGCTACAATAAATATCCAAACATCTGTAGGCATCTGCTCATCCAGCATTTCTCCTGAACTCAAGGGTGTTAGTATGGAGGTTGCCTTATTTTCGCCACAGTAACACCCACTACCCTTCTGGGGCTTTACACACATTGCTGTCGGCATTTGATTTGATTGCATTTGGGCATGGGCGCATTAGTGAGATCAAGTACTGATGTTGGATCATGGGCGCCAGAACCATTATAGCAGGGGGAGACATGCCCCCAGTGTTTCGGGAGCATATTTGGTGGCATATTTAGGGTTTACACTATAAAATAGGCATTTTTTTACCACATTACAAATTTGTAGTTTTTCACTATATGTGGGTACTCTTAGAACATAACCCCAAGAATCTCTGGGTGTTACTGTACTGCAGAATCCATAACATTGCCCTAATTCTTATTTTAAAGCATCAACAAACTGTAAAAAGATGTTCAGGCCAAAAGCCTGGCTTTGTAAAAACCTTCTAACATCACAAATGAATGGCATTATGCTCTGAGGGGTTGGTCCTGCAGGTAATCTCGGAAAATAAAATTGCACCGAAAGGTTCTTTAAACGATACCGTAAAGGAATCATTGTAGTTACCCGAAGACCCATTTTTGTACATGTGAGTGTGAACAACCTTTTAAATACACTGAGAACCTTTCCATGATGTAAATGTTCTTTAGAAAATGTTTCCATCAACCCAAAAGGTCACATGTCACCCCACTGCTAACTGACCTTCATGGCTGCCCAAATAAATTTCAAGGCACTTGCCCGGGTCTGCACCTAGCTACCTTAAATCCATAACTGCCATCCCTACATACAAGGCAAACCCAGTCCAGACTGGTCTCAGTTGAGGATCCCCAGTGGTGGAATGACCTGCCATGTGCTACTAGAGCAGCAGAATCCCCCTCTAGCTTCAAAAACCTCCTGATGACTCATCTGTTCAGAGACCACCTCCTCTCCTGATGCACTGTCGACCCAAATCATACTTGCCCTTCTATCTGAATAAGCTTACATCTTCTCACATCACTCCCTAATTCAAGATTTAGCTCTCTCCTCTGGTTCTCACACTGTCCTGAAACTTGAGTGTTTCCTCAAATTGTAAGTCGCTTTGGATAAATGGGTAAGGTGACGTTTGGCAGACGCCCTTATCGAGAGCAACTTACAATCATTAGTTACAGGGACAGTCCACCTGGAGCAACTGGGGGTTAAGTGTCTTGGACACAATGGTAGAAAGTGGGAGTTTCAACCTGCAACTTTGTGGCTATCGGGTTCACAGCCAAGTATCTCACCCACTAGGCTACTACCCCATCCCAAATGAATGTAATGAAACCTTGCATTGCATGAAGGTTCTTCGCACTCACATCTCAGTCACAAAATGAGATGAAATAAGGGGTTCTAAAATAGTTCTTCCATGGCATCACACAAAGAATCCTTTCTGACACCTTTATTTTTGAGGGTGTACATCATTTATAGCCTTAGGATGACCTCGAATCAAATGTTCTTGCTCAATTAAAGGCTGTGGTGGACCACACATCAACTCTGAACCTGAACATATAATCTCTTTCTTAGCTAAATTCCACCTTATCACTGCAGAGTTATGGCCTGGCAGCTGAGGGCATGTCCTGTGTGAAATACAGTAACTATGTTCCTTCAGAAAGCACATAAATTTGCCCTGGAGTGTCAAACACTCATGGAGTATCCGGAGGGAAGGAAGTGTGTGTATCTCCGATTAGTGGTGTTCAGCAGGTGAGGAGATTTACAGTGTTGAAGGGGGGAGCGGTGCTGAAGTGTAAAAAACACCTGTACCACAGTTTTAAATGTAATGCTTGAAGAATTTCACATTAATTTCTTATCCTTTCTAGCTGCATTTCCATGACACTGAATCAGTCCGAGCCACAGGCCCTCAGTGGCTGACTTCTGAAAGGAGCTATTGAAAGAACACTTGTCTATTTTTTTTAGTCATCCTGCCCTGAACAGTTTGTGGATCAAAGTGAGACTCCTTCTGACCTTTGGATTAGTCTTGAATTCCAAAAAAAAGAAGGGGTTAGAAATGGGTTACCCTTCCTGGCAGGTTACCAATGGCACCAGTTGTTAACACTGTCATCATGTGACAAATCATGTGACGCCACACACAACTTCCAGAGAATCTGTAGTAAATGGCATCACATTACATTATATTGCATTACATTACATTACATTCATCTGGCAGACACAGTGGGCAAGCTAAAGGAGAGTCTTTAAATAGAGAATAGTGCAAGAAGCTTATTCAAATTAAGAGCAAGCGTCAGGAACTCTGGGTCTAAGCAGTCTATCTCTATGGGAAAAATTAATAATGGTTTCAAAAATCATCTCTAAAGCAGGCTATGATAAGCAAACCTTTGCTGTACACACATTTCCCCTCTGAATGCCATTGAATCCTCTCGATTAGGAGGTCATTAAAGAGCACAAATACTGCTACAGGCAGTTCAGGAGGCTTGTGCATTTATGTCCAGAATTGCTCATGATATTATACATAAAAATGCTGACCAGATTTATGCAGTAGATTATATGAATTATAGGAGACATGTCATCATGTCATTATGGGTTTGTCTGAAACGTACCTCTACTATACTCGTCTAATCCCATTTTCAATCCCATTTGAAAACATCAGCTGTTTTTTTTATTTTATCGCTGTAAGGATTTGTCATGATAGTGATGTTTAACCAATGTGTTTGTATACAGCGTTTAATAAATGCTTGGTAATTTTGTTCTAACAATTACTCACACTGTCATCGCTCAGTAATTAAATAAAACAAAAGCCCGAGGATTACACAGTGCCGGCTGACGCGGATTGTTCAGATCGTGTGGCCCTGGAAGCGGGCTTTGATAAATCAGGCCTGAGGAATGTGTGTATGTGCAGGGTTTGGTTACTGCAGGGCTTTAGGGAGTATCACAGCAGGCTTAAGGGTCCAGAGCGTGGGGCCTTCCAGAGCTCAGATCTAGGTGATGTTTCAGTGTGTGAAATGTTAGATCTAAATCCTAAGCCATGCAATAATTGCTTGGATCCACAGACCAACTGTTGTGGAGTTAGTCGGCCTTCTTGATGGGCGTCAGTCATCTTTTCCTAGTCAGTCACAGTCTCATTAGAGCACAGCTGAAACACGGGTGTGGTCCATGGATCTCTAGTGGATCAGCTATGGACCACAGGGTACTATAATTTTTTGCTGTTCAAATATCTATTTTGTACCTCAAAATCATTTAGTATGTGTTTTATATTGTCAAGACTAATATGACTACTAATTTTGAATTATTAGACATTGCTGCTCAATAGACCAACAGACAGACTGACAGAAAGATAGACGGACATGTAGACAGACAGGTACATAGATAGATGGATAGATCGATAGATAGATATTGGTATTCTTAGCGTAGACAAGTAAAAAAAAGACATTTAGAAAAGCTTATTAACACAAGTATTATCAGTATTATTAATAATACACATCCATTTATAATTAATAATTGATTATTCATTAATGCTGTTAATGATAGAAGCCTATTAATAGACCATTAATAGAAGTAAATGTACACTAAAAACATTCTTATGAAAAACGTCCCATCACTGGCACCCCTGCACTTTGAATGTAATGTCAGTGAGTCTTCTCCCACCGGGCCTCATGAGAGAATACAGAGTGAATAACTTAAGATCCCTCCTCAATACAGAACCCTACAAGTCCTGCTGGGTTGGAGGTGCCTTCAGCCTCACAGCTTTTCAGTAGGGTTCAGGTCAGGGGACTGGGATGTGTATTCTGTTGTCACTGAACCATTTGGATGTATATTTCACATCAGTGTCCTGCTGAAGGATCCAGCCACTGCCTACTCTGAAAGAGGATAGATTTTCATTTAAAGTCACATGATACTTTATATGCATGATGCCATGTGTCCCAACCTGTTCATATACATTTTTAAGGGGTCTTCGCCTAATTGCAAGTAAAGCTTCAGTTTCTCTCATTTTCAAGGAAAATCTATATTCACTGAGCTACCCAACCCACGACTAGGCGGAGTCAAGGGAAAGAACACAAAAGACATTTTTATGATCTTTTTATTTTTTACCCATCTGTAGACAGACAGAAGGAAACACAGACTCTGCCTGTATATGTGTATCCTTAACTTTCTCCCCAGTCCAGAGCACCTCTGTCACTCTAGACCCTGCAGATGCAGGGAACAGTCAGGGGCTTGTCATCACGCTCATGCTGGAATGCCACAGCTCATCAATCTGAACTGCAGATACCCTCGCTTCTCCACACTCTGAGAAGAGCACAGAGCAACATTATATAGAATTCATATACACCGTAACATCTAAAACATCAGATCCAGAATGGCTTCAGTGCTAAACTGGAGGGTTTAACACGACAAGCCCATGTAGCACATTAACTGAAAAGTTACTGTACAGTACTGTGCAAAAGTCTCAGGCTTTTGCCTTCAAAGCTGTTCACTACTGGGCAGTAGTGATACAGTACTGTTAAAACAACATCAATATGGTAATAACAAATAATCTTAATATGGTAAATAGTCATTTCATGGATGACAAAGTGTTCACCTTAACCATTTCCAAACCTCTTACCTCGTGGAAGCCCAGTATTAATCAAATCAAATCAAATACCCGGGTTGACTCTTTTTACTTCATTAGATTAAATCAGGTGTGTTGCTTGTGGAATTTTATAAACCCACACAGTGACTGGAGACATTGAGCAGAAATCTGGAACCAAACCTGTGTTCTGCTTACCAGCTCACAAACTACTTTTTAGAAAAAAAAATGAATCTCAATACTTTTTACTGCTTTTCTTTTACTGCTTTCTTTTCTGTTCACTTATGTTCACTTGTTCACTTGTGCTTTTGCTGGCAGCAGGCCCGGATTAAGGTGGGTCTGGGCCCCGGGGCAAGGAGATTGCAAGGGCCCCCCCTCCCCCCCTCCCCCCCTCCCGCTCCGAGCCCATACCAACCCAAAAAATTAGCATAGATGCCTAAGACTTTAAGACATTTGTGTATATGAAAATGCGGGGTTGGCATCAGACAAAGTTATGTTTTGAAAAGGCAGTGCAAAAAATACAGATACTTGTGTTTTTTAGACAGACTGATTAAAAGAAACATCATAAATGCTTGTTTATTACTGATAAATGAACATCATTTAGCAAACGTAAAACTACTTAGAGGAACTCCAAATTCCAGCTAAAGTCTGAGTAGACTGATAAATCACTGAAATGAGCCAGGATTATAGGGGGCCTTTAGGGGAAGAGTGGACCAAGTCCAGTTTCTATTGTTTTGAGCAATCGGCCGGTGAAAATCTAAGTTGCATGGCAAATCAACTGCAAGGAAGAACATCTCTGCCATCTAGCGAATATTCCGGAACTGCATATAGACTTGCTTCATTATTCCCCGCAAAATATACAGTGCTTAGATGGTATTGATGTTGAAAGAGCTGATACCCAAAATATAGACTTGGTCCAATTTTCCTCTCAAGGCCTCATATCTCAGCTTTACTAGACTGTTTTAGGGGTGTCATTCTGAACAGTAGAATACTTATATACCTTATATAGACCATTTTTATTATCCCACACTGAGAGCTTCATGAGACAAGTGGAGGTCCTGCTCACAGAACTGTGGGAGAAGCATAAAGTAATGAGCAGAAGTTCCATGAAACACAAGAACTGAAAACAACTAGGGGTTTGAGGTAAAAATTACATCAGCAGAGTTTTGTCATGATGTTTCCTAAATGTTCGTAATTGTTATTTAGAACTTGTACTTGTTATTATAATTATTTATAATTCTATTTATAATATGCAATTGAGGTGCAAATTGACTGACAGCAAAATTTAGGGGCCTCTCTTGCAATATCTTCACATTTGCTTCAGTTAAAAGAGCTCAGGTTCTACACCCCAGCAAAAACTTATGTGCCAACCCAATCCCCCACCCAGTACTGAACAATATTTTGTTTCATTTCAATGATTAATCTATACAGTCTTTGTATGTAATAATTGTATGTTCGTCAATATTGTTAATCTTTATTTAACAGGACCACATTTGAAATTTCTACAAGTCCTGCCTATATTTCATTTTTATGTTTTGGTTGAAAGCAAAGTTAATTCACAAGGTTAAATTCTTGGAAGGCCCATGGACATCCAGTGAGGTTTTTTCTCCATGGTATCAGAGTAGAAACAGATGAGTGAGCTCTCTGCTCTCATGCCTTTACTGATGATCAGTGACTTTAAATACCCATTTCTACCACGTACAGTGGCTCACATTTTCAGTGTCTCCCTACTTATTGTAGGAATGTTACACTGTCGAATGAAAACAATCATGGTCAAACAATCTTTTTTGAATTTTTAAAGAGCTAGCTCACATAATTATGGCATTTTCCTACATATTTCAGTGCACAATTTCGATTTTGGTTTAATATAACATATTGGGCATTGTGTGTTTTAATGTGCAGAAATGTGTTTCTAGAGGATACAAACGTACTTTCACTTGGTGAATCAACACATCATTTGTTCTTCTGTACATGACTGTGTGTCAATCAAAAAAGAACAGGGGTAAATTGGAATTTGGGCTTAGGCTGTCAGTAATATTGATCATATTCAGTATCTTGATATTTATTTATACCAAATATCATCTGATGCCATTACATATTTCTTAAATAAATAAAGCTTGATGAGTGCTGCTACTTCTTAAAAAAACTAATACAGTTTTGACTGGACGGTCATATTCGGTTGAACCTTATTTAAAATGACACCAAAGTGAGCCACACACAGTGTCACTGTTAACCAGACTGGATTTCCAGTAAGGAAACCAACAATTTATTCAGTTTTAGTATATTCTACTCATTAAAAATTGTTTGACATTCTGTGAGGCTGAAGTTGCCCCCCCCACAGTCAGAGTGAGGGTGGGGTCTGCAGCGTGGAGAGCAGGTGGCTGGTGGTGTCGTGACCCGGACAGGAATGCTAATCTGGGGCTGCGGAGCATTAACACTGCCAAGCGATTAAAGCCACAGTCACACAGACCAGTGTGTTATTGCGGCAAGACAGAAGCAGACAGAAGCGGTTGCTGTTACAGACTTTTGTAAGCGATATGGGTTTTTTCCTCCCCAAGTACATCTAAGGAGCAAATCTTGGCTTCTGCATACCACACATCAGGCCAACAAGTGTGCGTATCCAACACTCCCTGCAGACTGAGGTTTCTCTCCTTCTTTACACATATCCGGAGAGATCACAATCAATCCCCATCGTGTCATGTTTATCTAATGCACTTGAGATTTATGTACACTATGCAGCCATACACCGATCAGCTGTAGCATTAAAACCACCTGCTTAATATGGTGTATGTCCTCGTGCTGCCAAAACAGCTCTGTCCCAATGAGGCACTGACTCTATAAGACCTCTGAAGGTGTGCTGTGGTTTCTGCACCAAGACGTTAGCAGCAGATCATGCACGTTGTAAGGTGGGACCACAGATCAGATTAGTTCATCCAGCACATCCCATAGATGCTCTATCAGATTGAGATCTGCGGAACTTAGAGGCCAGGACAACACCTTGAACTCTTTGGGATTTTCCTCAAACTATCCCTAAGCAATTTCTGCGGTGTATTAAGCAGCATTTTCCTACTGAAAGAGGACACTGCTATTAGGGAATACCGTAATAATGAAGAGGTGTACATGGTCTGCAACAATGTCCATGTCAAAAATATCCACATAAATGCAAGAACCAAATTTTCCCAGCAGGACACAGCCCAGAGCATCACACTGCCTCTTCTGGCTTGCCTTCTTTCCATGGTGCATCCTGGTGCCATCTCATCCTAGGCACCCGGACGTCCACATGATGTAAAAGGAAATGTGATTCATCAGGCTATGCTACCTTCTTTCATTGCTCCACGGTCAAGTTGTGATGCTCACGTGCCCATTTTAAGTTCTTTGGGCAGCTATGCAGCCCCATACGCAGGAAGATGTGCTCCACTGTGTGTTCTGACATTTTCTTTCATAGCCAGAATGCTATTTTTCAGAAATTTGTGCTACAGTAGTGCTTCTATGGGATCAGACCAGATGGACTAGTTTTCACTTCACCAGCGAACCCTGGATGACCGGGCTCCTTTCACTGGTCACCCAATTCTCCTTCCTTGGACCACTTTCGGCAGTCCAAAGCCTTGTCCATGTTTCCCTCACACTCCAAAAACATGCCTGTTAGGAAGAATTTGAAGATGCTAAAGTGGCCCTAGCCACGACTGTGTTTGTGTGTCTGTCTTTAACACCTGTCCAGGGTGTTTCTCCACCTTTTCTCCTATAATTTTTCTCCTCCTCCTCCACCACCACTAATATCATCACTATCATAACTCCTCCTCCTCCTCCTCCACCACAACCACCACACCCGCAACCAATGCCTCCTCCATGCCCTCCTCCTCCTCCTCCTCCACATCCTCCACAACCACCACCACCACCACATCCTCCTCCTCCACAACCACCACCACCACTACAATCACCACCTCCTCCTCCTCCTACTCCACCACTACCACCACCACCACCACCACCACCTCCTCCTCCACCACAACCACTCCCATCCGGCAAAGAGGACAATGAAGCTTAACATGGTCAGTATATTGTTAATACCAATAAACTCCCCCACAACCCCCTTCTCCACCACCACAACCACCTCCAATTCCTCCTCCACCACTACGACCAATTCCTCTTCCACCGGAGACATGGCGACAGCGCACCTGCCCCCACCAGGAGCCGGCCTGAGTGAAGGATTTAATCCCCCCCACATTTGTCAGATTAAAACCTGTTCACTTTCTCAGGACTGGTTGGGCTTTGACAGACTATTGCTCTCACCAGTTAGGGAGAAGTTGCAATTTATATATACAGGCTTGTAGCGAATAGCGAGAGGTTTCAGGGATTTATGGGCGGAGACGCTCCGCCCTTGCTCAGGGGCATAAAAGTCCAAAGGCTGGTCCCGGATCAGTGGAGCGCTTCAGCCACACAGAGAGGCACCCCGAGCGCTCGGACAGACAAATACGGATTGTTTTATGCTGAAATAAAGGGAAATGCACACATAAGACCAAATTCTGAAGACATCTGAAGACATATAATGGGGATATTTGGCCAGCAAATAAGAATTTCCAGGAAAAGTCCAAAGAAGCGCTCGGGCCGGAGAGACGCGCACAGAGAATCACTCGTGTTTATCTTCGAAAAAGTAAGTGTTTGGATTTAATGACACTTCGCTAAAAGTGCTGCTGACGTTTTCTCAAAGGCACGCCAGAGATGGTATGCATCAGTGACAAGGGAGCGAGTCTGCTAAGTCCCTTTGTACACTCCTGTACAGTAGGTGGCGGTATGCACCAAAGAGACGTTACTCTGCAATAAATTAAAAAGAAGAAGGGAACAAGAGCCACAGATTTCAAAGTGAGTGAATGAGGTGTGTGAGTGCAGGGCTGTAGTCTATGTCTTACACAGGTGTATGCCATATAACCACATAGAAATTTCTTGGGTTTGCGTATGTCCAGTAAAACATAGGCTGCAATACTGACACCGCTGTAATAGAACAAGACAGTATACCCACTACAGCAAACTAGACT
>JBBPCX010021672.1:3074-16809 GCA_037974365.1 Hydrocynus forskahlii | reverse complement strand
CTGTCTATCTCTCTCTTTGTCTACCTCTCTCTCTCTCTCTCTTTCTCTCTCTCCACCTCTCTCTCTCTCTCTACACCTCTCTCCTTCTCCACCTCTCTCCCTCCCTCTCTTTCCCTCTCTCCACCTCTCTCCGTCTCTCTTTCCCTCTCTCCACCTCTCCCTCTCCCCCTCTCTCTCCTTCTCCCTCTCTCCACCTCTCTCCCTCTCTCTCTGTCCCTCTCTCCACCTCTCTCTCTCCTCTCCCCTCTCTTCTCTCTCCACCTCTCTCCCTCTCCTCTTCTCTCCCCTCTCTTCTCTCTCCCTCTCTCCTCTCCATCTCTCTTTCTCCCTCTCTCTACCGCCCACAAGCAGCACGTGATGAGCTCCATGTCTTTGAGTCAGACAGCAGAACTGCAAACAGGCCTTTGTGATTCAATGGAGGAGATATCGCTTCTACATGCAGAAGAGCTGGAGGACAAAGACGACAGGGAGGTGATATAAACAGAACAGTCTGCAGAAAAAGTCCCCCGAAAGCCCCACATACTTCAAACTACAGGAAAAAGCGTTCAGCATCTCCAGAAAACTACAGGACCTTTGATATTTCCAGTTATGAATTGAAAGCTGATGAAGAATTGCCATCTGCTGTTAAAAATGGACTGTCCGTTTTAAACTCAAATACATACAAAGCAGTTTTTAGATGAAGCAATCCAGACTGACAAATGTATTAATGTGAACAAAGCAATGAAACAAAAATGCACTGATCATTCACCAGCTCCACACCCCCACCAGCCATACGGTCCTCGCACCAATCCTCACGATCTACAGGAGACACTAAAGAGACTATGTGATGTGTGCATTGGCTTTCAGTAAGAGGACAAGTCAAAATAAACATCTATCTTCAAATGCACACCCACGGCAGTAGTTCCGCAATTAACAAAATGATCGACCCAGGTCATCTGCACAGGGCTCTCAGGGATCTGAGGGTGCTGAGACATCACACAGCTTGGTTTCTCTCTGGCAGACGGCACTGGCAGCACTGCTGGACAGACCAGCAGACAGCTGGGAATTCTGGCCTCCAGCCAGCCCATCCTTCATTATCGCATATTCTGCATACCCTGCCATCCGGACTGACCTCTGGATCTCTGGAGCTGGAGGGACACAACCAGGCACATAACCGCCTGTGCAGCTCTGTTACTAGTGTCCATGTGTTTTAAATTACAATAAACAATTACATTTATATATCTATCTATCTATCTATCTATCTCTATATATAGCTATATAGTATAAATAGTATTTATTTGTTCCTTTGGTATTTTTGAGCCTTTACATAGTAAGTATAGAAACGTCAGAAGCATCCCTTTACTCCCAAGTCATGAAATTGTTATTATACTAAAATAATACACACACACATACATAAATATATATACACATTCATACATATGTATACACACACACACACACACACACACACACAGATAGATAGATAGACAGACAGATAGACAGATAAATGTAATTGTTTAGTATAATAACAATTTAGTGACTTGGGAATACAGGGATGCTTCTGACACTTCTATACTTACTAAGTTTAAATGGTTTAGTTAAGATGTTCACGTCAGCATGACGGTTTTCATCTGGCCATTAAAGTTAGAGATGAAACTGATATTGGAGCACTAGCTTGTTTCAAGCATTTTTCTTGATATAATATAAAAGAGACAATGTCAATAGATAAAATGACTAAAAACGAAGAAAAAACATATAGGTTGAATAATCTTGAAACATTCTTCCTACAGTCTTACCATGACAAATATTTGCTATCTTGACTTCTAATACAGTTCCATATTATCTGTGGGATTGCTGGCCTTCACACAAGTGCTGTCTTTAGTTACATGGTGACTCTAATCTATATGCAAACATGCAAACATGACAGTGTTTATCCTCCGTTTGTATCCGCTCCATCCGCTTCCGTGGCTTCCAAAATCTTTTAACAAAGAGGTCAAACCACCAGCTCTGTTTTGGAGAAAGCCATTCATACCTTCAAGCTTTCATGTTCCTCATAACTACTGGAAGCAGCCCTGTAAGTACATGGTTTACTCTGAATGGCCCTGCTGATAGAGCTCAATAACGTCCTTTAGGGTGAAAAGATTTGACTGAAATAAGCAGTTAGAAAGCAGGAACATGCGCGTCAGTCTCACTTGACACAGAGTGCAAGTCTAACTTTTGGATGTGGTCTGATTGTCATGGATTGCTTGTGTTTTGGGATACAAAATGTGGAAGACCAGATGCTTTGCACATCAGTCTAATACTCAAAACTGAACACCTGCCCACCATACTTCTGGCTAAGAACTCCAAAGTAAAGGCCAGGCTTTCTAAATCAGGGGTTCTCAGTCAGTACCACCACTGCCCTGCGTAGTTTAATAAACGGTTGGGCAATACGACAATGTTACCATCCCTGAGACATTATGAGCTGTTATGAGCAAACACTGAATGTGGTGGGTTTTGAGGTAGATATTAAACCTAATTAGTAAAAATCTGATTTCAACAAATAAAACCAGTGTAAAACAGTCTAAAACCGGTGTTTGTTCACTTCTCTTTCACCCCTCCCTCTGTGTGTTTTCCCACCCATTTGTGATCAGAAACTATCCTTAAAGTTCTCCTGGTTTCAAAGATCTTGTGGGTTTTTTTGTTCGTTTTTAAGACCAAAAATAAAAGACATTTGGGCATTTTTGTTCTTTATGGGTATTTGCTGATGACCTCATTTTTAACACCCCAGTAGTGGTTATTATTATTACATGCTGTTGAACTAACAATAACTCTGGTCCTACATCAGATAGAAACACCAAGCAAAGCCCAGTATGACGTCTGACACCTTGAACATCAACACAAAAGAGGGAGTTGTTTGGCCGTGTAACGATGATTTCCCATTTGTTCCTCTAAGACAATATTTAATGGGATCCCAATGCATTATGCCATGATGTGCTTTGGTATGTTTGATTATTTCTTTTTTAATAATGCCATAACGAACAAACTCGAACACCAAATTTGACTGAAATGCCCATCCCCGACGTCTACTGTGCACAGCAGTAGGTCAACAGTCCTGAAACTGGGAACTCCCCTGATTTAGGTATTAGTGTACTAAAGAAAACAAGGTCAATTCAGGAAGGAACAACATTTTTGGCTTTAGTTCCTTCCTTTAACAAGGTAGTAACATGGCATCCTGTTGGGCAAGCCCGCAGGTTCACTGCAGAGGCTATTTTAAGCTCAGCCCTATCTTACCTCCTATTGTTACAACCACCACGTTCAAAACAAAAACAGACCACAGATAGGAAGGCTATTCTGTTATGACTGGAACAAGCATGTAGTCTAAATGACACATGCTGATATAGCGGACAGCACTGATGGCACACAGCCACTGCTGGGAAATGAAACCATTTGTATGCATATAAACTGAACATTGATGCCCATCGCCAAGTCAAGTCATATTTTAAGCAGCAATCTACCGTACATGCTTTAGTGCTTAGGCCTTCACCATAATCTGTCCTTGGTTTATTTATTGACAAGAGCATAACCCACTGCCCTCAGTGACCGGATGAAAATCAGACCTTCCTGGAGGTAAGGAGGTCTTGTCACTGCTTAGAGGGTCATAAATTTAATAAACTGTAATGGAACATCATAAACATGACACATAGTAAAAGGCTCATTACTTTTTATAACATCCAGTCCTCTCAGCCTGAGATCAGGCATTTAATAACACAAAATATTAGGGCAAGTGATGAAGGTGTAGGCTCCCTCTGGTGAGCGATTTCGTAAAAATAACATTACTCACATTTTAACTAGGGATGTCACAGTATAGAGTACGATGCCAATAACTAATCATCTTGTTTATTTGTGAATAAAGTGAACATAAGATGAGTTAAGGGCTGTGATATATTTGCTGTTAACCATCACATCCGCGTGCAAACAGTAGCTGCGCGAGCAGCGCCATTCACATCCCTGTCTGCGTACTTTTTATATATCTTGGGGATTAAGAGCTTTAACTCCTGAGGCAGGTCGGAGCCCGTACAGCACGAGAGCACACAAGATCATTTGCTCAACCATCAAAGCACCAAAGAGCAGGTCCTGTTTTTAGAAGATCCCCAGTAATGCCACATTCATCAGTCACCAAGAGCATAATTTATTTCACTCTCTCTGTCTGGGTACTAAGCTTCTCCCTCGCTCTCAATCATTCTGCATAATGCTGACTAAAGCTACCACAGCAGAACTGGTGGTTCCTATCCTCAAGCTGTCCTGTGAGGCGGCAGTTTGCAAAAAGATGCAGAGGAGCTTCACATGAACTGGAAAAAACACGTGTCGGCCTTCATCCTCCCAGGTTGGCACCATTGGAAGGTACATGGAAGGAATCACAATACTGGGTTTAACATTGCAATGACTGTCATCAGTCAGCGAGGGACAATGGTACCATTGTCCATCGGCCAAACCCAAATAAATATTTTATGTTACTTAGCAGACACAGTGTGTGAATAGATATACCAGTGCTGTAAGATGTATCTGTCCAAGGTTGTGGTTTCAATCATATTCATATATATATATAAATATACTTTTTTATTCATATTTATATGTGCAAAGTGAAAAGAGACAGATATATTAACTGATAGTACAATAAATAAAAATGTCCGCATATATTTCCCCCATCTCTGTATACAGACTATGACATGTGGTGCCTGAACAGAACAGATGTTCAGGGGCAATAATATTGCACTGCAGATGGACTGGATGAGGGCATCACTGGAATCTCTTAGTCTGGTTAATAAATGGTTTGCAGGTGAAGGCGTACAAGAGAGAAGAGAAATGACTTAGGTGAGTGATTGCACCCAAGCTGCCGACTTCAGGGAACTCTTAGTGCCGCTAATTCCCCTGTAGGCAAGTCCGGCCCTCAGGTTACAGCAGCATTAACTATTCACTCTGTACCTCTGCATAATTTACCATCAACACACAGAGGGAAATGACTCAGCTTTTTGAAGGGAAAAAAAGACTCCAGGGATGGAGAGGGAGGACAGGGAGAGAGAAAGATAGAGAGAAGCTTCGCAGCCCGACAGCAGAAGAGCCCACACTTTGTACTAAATCGCCCGAAGCCTGCAATCTGGAGTCTGTGGTAAATTTGTCTTTCACGCTAGATGTGTATGTACAAACATGTCACAGATCTGTACAAGAATCTCTTCTGTAGTATTTAGGGGTGGACAATATGAACTTAACATATTACAATATTTCCAGTTTTGATATACGCTATATGGACAAAAATACTGGAACACTTGACCATTCCACCAATAGGAACTTTAATGAAAATGCATTAAAATCCATAGACTTTAATATGGAGGTGGTCGCGCCTTTGCAGCTTTAACAGCTTCCAGTCTTCTTGGAAGGATTTCCACACGATTCTAGAGTATTTCTGTGGGAATTTGTGTCCATTCATTCTGTAGAGCATTTATGAGGTCAGACACTGATGTTGGACGAGAAGGTCTGGATCACAATCTCCGTTCTTGTTCATCCCAAAGGTGCTGGATGGGGTTGAGGTCAGGGCTCTGTGCGGCCAGTCAAGTTCTTCCACACTGAACTCCTCCAGCTATGTCTTTATGGAGCTTGCTTTGTGCACTGGAACACAGTCATGCTGGAATAGAGAAGGTTCTTCCCCAAACTGGCTCCACAAAGTTGGGAGCATGGCGTTGTGCAAAATGTTTTGGTCTACTGGAGCATTAAGACTGTCCTTCACTGGAGGTAAGGGGCCCAAACCTTGAAAACGATGTGCGTCCTAATACTTTTGTCTACATAGTGTATCATAAAAATGGTAAAATAAAAAAGAAGAATTAATTACCAGTGATAATATTATAAGAACCCCAGGGAGTGATTTGGTGTTTCTGGCCTTTTCATGGTATAAATGGCGTGGCACAATCCATATTAATACAGTATAAGAGATGTCATTGTACTTCACTGGCCAACCTAGGCAACAGTATCAATGTCTAACAAAACAACTGGTAACATGACACCAGCATCTGTCTATATCAAACTGGGTGCTTTATCAGCCTTATTATCAGGGATCTCGCTGGCAACTTGGTCAGCACGGCTACCCCTGACTGCCCTCCCATCCACATGCTCTGCTTCACAGCACAGCAAATACAAAGACGAGCCTTCTGCAATGAAACTATTTTATTATCCTAGATCACAGGTTGAAATATGAAGGTCGAAGGCATAATGAGTTTACCATGAAGAAGTGCTTTAACATAATCCTAAGGAAACTAAAAATGCTGAAGATTTACATGCTGTTCTGCCTTTTCATGGTTAACTTATCATTGCTCTCACTCACTTGCCGTATTCGCTTAATCCACTCTAGGGTCTCGGGTACCCGGAGCCTATCCCGGAGTCAATGGGTGCAAGGCAGGGACTCACCCCTACAAGGCACACATTCACTCACACTCACACCTATGGTCAATTCATAGTCACCAGTTCACCTGACATGTCTTTGGACTGTGGTAGACACTGGGAGACGCCGGAGGAAACCCACACCACCACGAGGAAAACATGCAAACTCCACACACACAAGGCCAGGACCCAGATTCGTACCCCCAACCCTGGAGGTGTGAGGCACAGTGCTACACACTGCGCCACCGTGGGGCCTAATCATTGTACTGTTCATTTAAATGAATTGTTTATTCATCATCTTTGGAATTGCTGCACTAGAACACAATCTCCACAACCAGTATATGATATTTATGCAGCTATATAAGAATTTCTGGTATATTAACAACAAGTTAACAGTTTTCCTCCCCAACACTTCAGTGCGATAACATTTTTGCACTTCATGTGCTGCAGCCTTACAGTGAATCCTTCAGCATCCTTCTCACCTTTAAAACCCAACCAGCTATTCACCATGACACCACTCAAACCTACTGCACTTCTAAAGACTCTCTCTCTGAAGTCATTGAGAAGATACATTTTTTTTTAAACCGACTAAATCCTGAAAGGAAATACTGCTTGATATGAAAAGCCTGTCTAAACCAAGCCAGAGCTTTTGGTTCCATAAATCTGGTACCAATTTTAGTGACCTTCTGCATCACATAACTCATGATAATCAGACCATTTTAAACATGCTAGACTGTATTTATAGTATGTTGTACCTTTACAGTTATTTCTAATCAACTTTGGTGTTAAAAAGGCTCTCAGTCAAAATACACTATATGGACAAAAATACTGGGACACCCCTGTTTTTCAGGGTTTGGGCCTCTAACCAGTGAAGGACAGTCTTAATGCTGCAGCAGACCAATACATTTTGGACAACGCCATGCTTCCAACTTTGTGGACCCAGTTTGAGGGAGAACCTTTTCTGTTCCAGCATGACTGTGTCCCAGTGCACAAAGCGAGCTCCATATAGACAGGGCTGGAGGAGTTCAATGTGGAAGAACTTGACTGTCCCACACAGAGTCCTGACCTCAACCCCATCCAGCACCTTTGGGATGAACTGGAACAGAGAATGAATGGGCATAAATTCTGACAGAAACAAAATATTCCAAGAAGAGTGGGAGCTGTTAAAGCTGCAAACGGAGGACCAACTCCATATTAAAGTTTATGTCTCTGAATGCAATGCCATTAAAGTCTCAGTTGGTGTAACAGTCGGATGTCCCAATACTTTTGTCCAAATAGTGTATATCCTGTGGTGATTCATTTGGTCACAGATATTACGATAGAAAACATTCAGATAGAAAACATTCACACTGTCTCATCACTAGGCTGCAGGCAGACTTGGGTCATGTGACTGCTTTCTCTCTTCCACGTTTAAATTCCAGAGCAGATAGAGCTACCACTGCCCCGTACACACAGAGGTCTCCGAGTCCCAACAGATGGTTTTCGTTTAGGCCGTGGCCCGCAGAGCTGGGAAGCCGCCAGCCCAAGAGGTAATTCATGACACGAACTTTTCCTCGAAAAAGACACCCAGAGCAATAGTCAAACTCTCTGAGACCAGAAGAGCCTTTAGTGGAGGGTGAGGCATGTTTATACTTGTTATGAGAACCTAAGGTAACAGGGTTGACCTGATGCGTCATCCCATTAGAAGAGAGGCTGACATCATTTTTGAAGTATCTCGGCTTTTTTGTTGAAACCTCATTTACTACATGTCCACTGAGCAGGCTTATGTTTTCCATCACAACAGGAATATTTAAAAGTGGGAGGATACCCTGCCGTCATCATGAGACAACCCTGGAGCGACTTCAAAGGCACGAAGGCAGTGATTAAAGGACAAACAGGCTTGTCATGAAAGCACAGTTAGATTATATGAAGGAAAGATTTATTACCCTTCTGGCTAAAACTAAGTGCGTTTCCTGGGTCCGAACATGCTGAGCAGTTTGGCCAATATCCTTCCACCAATTAATCAGACGGTATTTGAATATTTGATTGTCAGTGCTGTCAGATGTGTCCAAAATGTGTTTCAGTCTACTGAGCGGAGAATGACTCCTACCGACTGAATAATTTCAATTTCACATTCAAGAACAAAGCTCAGAATTAGTTTGAAACGAACAGATTGCACTATTTAGAACAAAAGAACATATCACCATCTGTTTGCAAGAAAAACAATTAGTCAATTGTCTAATCCGCCTACATGTTAATAACTTACCTACTTGGTACACATACTTTTACTGTATGCTTTTAATGTAGCAGCTACATTCAGTTTTTAGTTTATTTTTCATTTAGCATCTGACATTTTTTAAATTAGACAGAACCTGAACCGCAAGCATCCCATTGAAAAAAAATAATTACAGCATTAAGATGTCAAATAAAAACATAATCTGTGGGCAACGCATTTAAAACTAAAATATCGTTATTCTTTTGAAGAAAAGGGCTGAATGTGGCACATAAACACTGATAATGTACCATTCCCGAATGTCATATCAGTCAAAATCTCACATCTCCAATATGGTAGCATTTCAAGAGAAGTCTCATAACTTCGAATGGCTGATGTGGTTCATGTTAATATGTTTTTTTAAGTAGTTCTAAAAAGTAGTTCCAAAGAACCGAGCCAACAGCAGTTCAGCCCCACTAATTCACTCTGAAGTTATACAGAGTGTTTCAGACCAGACTGCTTTTCGAATGTGGCAAACTATGGAGCAGACAGTCAGAGCAGGGATATACACAGAGATAAAAAGAGTTTTAAAAACACTGAGGGTATAGGCCAGAGGTCCCCAACCACTGGCCTGTGGACCAGTATCAGAGTCATTTGGTACCAGGCCGCACAGAAAGACAGAATATGTTGTATTGATTACCAGAGTCTGAAAAAAAATAAATAAATAAAAATCACATGACAAAATTTAGCCCACAACAAAGATTTAGCCCACAAGCTAGCAAAAATGAGTAAAAAACAAACACACTTTGTTTTTAGTTGTGTCTGTACCCGTCATGTAAAACAAAATATTGTTTTACATGAAACTGGTCTGTGGCACAAAAAAGTTTGGGGGCCGCTGGTCTAGACAATGATTTATTTTTGGTGAATAAAACCACAAAAAATGTTGGCCTCAGAGAAGTAAAGGCCAAAATAAAAGAAAAACGGAAGATCATTTAAACCAAACATTAGTGCTGGGCACATTAACGCGTAATTATCATGTTAACATGTTATTTACTTAATGGCAACAATTATTTTATTGCATTTTTTCAAAATCCTTTTATTTTGAAAGTTCGTTGGTTTTGGCTGGTTTTTCTAGGTCTCGGCTGGTTTTTGCAGGGGTCGGGGGTCCCATTACTTTTGTCCATATTATATGACCATTACACCAACAGGGACTTTAAGGACACTGCATTCAGATACATAGACTTTCATATGGAGTTGGTCCCCTCTGCAGCTGCTACAATGGTTCCGCTCCCCAATGTTCTGGACTCTGAGGGTAACTTGTCTTTCTAAAAGAATCTAGATAAAACGTGAATGCCCTGTAGTGGCAAGTAGCTTTGTTTTTATATATTTGACTTGATTACATTTGATGTTTAGAAATATCTGAACTGCAGCTGTGTAACCGTTTAAAGGGACACTGCGGTTAAAAGGCTCTTTATTTGTTTAAAGTGTTTGCAAACCAAATGTTATTGCACTTTTTTCATTTAACAGCACTTTAAAAATTTACAAATACACACACACACACACACACACACACACACACACACACATATATATATATATATATATACACACATAATAATGAATCAATCCCCAACAATCCATGTCATTTTTAGTCTCTCAGCTATTGTCATTTATTTTCTGGCCCTGGCCTGCAGTCAGTCCGCTCTGGCAGCTCAGCTTAGTGCTGTGAGGCCTGACTGTTACGTAATGGAGAGGAAAGCAGAGAGGGCGCTGCGTTATAGCAGCACGAGGCCATTCCCCCTCCCCTCTCCGCCTGGCAACACCACTAACCCTCTGGCTCTCCAACAGGCCAATCTCTCTCTCACACTCACACACACACACACACACACACACACACACACACACACACACACACACACACACACACACACACACACTATCCAACACAGATCACATCAGCCCAACAGAGCGCCGATTGATCAGAACAGTGCAATCAGAGATGCTCGCAGGCCCCATTGCAATAGGCTTCCACAAAGTACAACCTAAACACTTTATGATAAAATTACATGGAAAATGTAAATATGTCACTGAAAATAAAACCTTCAGTCCATAAATCATTGTTTATAGCTGTTAAACACAGGCTACTCATCTTCTAATACAGTCTTTAAAGGGCTCATGTAAACAGGTTGTTTTTGTTGCCTCAAAGCTGCAATGACTGTTATGTTTTCAATTATTTTAACGATCAAATTTATTGAGCATTTATTGAATTCCTACTGTGCCTTTAAGATGATCTCTGTTCTGATTGGCTGCCCTGTGTTCAGAAACCGTACAGGCAGAAACATGTGAAGGTGCTTTCGGTGGTGGATATGCGATTAGCATGGGCTCTCTGACTGGTCTGCAGCTGAGGCACGCTGTGTTTTGACACCTTTCTGTTAAAGCCAGAATTAATTTTTGGGCTGCAGAAGCTCCTTTATGGGGCTGGATTAGATGGACCAGCCTTCGCTCTCATGTACATCAGTGAGCCTTCACTGGTTCACCAGGTGTTCCCCCTTTGACCACTTTTGATAGGTAGTAACCACTGCTCCACAGCAAAACCCCACAGGACTTGCCATTTTGGAGATACTGACATACTAGCCATCACAATTACACCCTTGTGAAAGTCGTTCAGATCCCTGAGCTTGTTAATTTTTCCTGCTTCCAAAACATCAACTTTAAGAAGTGACTGCTCACTTGGTGCCCATTACAAACCGCCTCTGGACAGGTGCCGCTGTAACGAGATCATCCACAGTGTTCACTTCAACTGTCAGTGGTTTTAATGTTAGGGCTGATTGGTGTAATTTATATATTCAGTGCCAGTGTGTCATGTGGCCAGATCCAATGAAGAGCTACACAGACAATCAATTACTCAATCTACATACCAATCTGTTTTAGGTTACAAAGGGAGACATGTGTGTGTGTCCACGTTTGTGTGTTATGGCATTTCAATAGAGTGTTTCTCGATTCATGAAACCAGGTTCATAATTAAGTATTTTCATGAGTTTTTTAACAAAATTTTAATGACTAAAAAATTAAACAAAAAGTATTCAGTTCTGGCATAATCTAATAAAACGAGCAAGGAGGACCGCGTGGTACGAAATGTACGTGCTAGACTGCTGTTCCGTGCTGGCTGATGACATTATCTGTTGTTAAAACAATGCGGCTGCATCAGATATCAATCAACAGAAAGCCTATTGTCCATGGTGCATTATCACATCTTCATCATGTACATTTTTCCATTAGGATATCATAATGCTTAAAAAAGTGTTACATTCCCATATTAATTTAATTATGGAAATTATCAGACAGAGCAACAATGGGTACTCTTAGAAAGATCTGTCATTATTTTTTTAACAAATAAAAACATTTCCATTTGGACAGGTACTATACCCATTTTAATAGTTCTTCTTCCCTTTAAGCAGGGGTGCAACACTTTCACTCAGTGTACACTAAATATCTGCATATATTTCCTGTACAAAAGCACTATAGTGGTGAGGCACTGGGTAAAAAGAGACACAGGGTTAAAAAAAAACTGAATGCAAACAAGTGTCAGTCTGAAACCTGTTATCTTAATGAGAGAAGCCTAAGCAAGCAAATCCTTTGCTCAAACATAACGCCTAACGTACATAGACAATACTAATGGAGAGGTCCTAGTCATGTTCTTCTAAAGGGAAGAGTGAGGCATTCTGTAAAATCTGATAATAGAACGTACGGGCTAAAATCATGCCACATGTCAGGGCATCAGCACTAAAGACTAGTACCATGGCATGCAAATGATCTTCTGTAACCAAAAATGGTCACTGAGCGAGCCTGCAGGAAGTCACATTCAAATGTGGGGGCAAACTCTCGATGAAGGACGTTAACATGATGTTCAGGGTAACATGTTTTGTAAATGTAAGCAGGTGAACAGGTTACAAACAATACATGTAAAATGAATGCAACGTCTATAGTAGAAAAAACTGATAGTGTGGATCTCAAGATAGACTCAACTACCAACCACCTAATGTCACAACGAATACAGGAGAGGGCAGCTCTTTCCACAACAGGTCACTAATTACTGCTGGTAGATAAATAATATCTCCATCAACACATGACATAAGAACAGGCCTGCAAGCTCATGCAAATGTCAGCTGCTAGGCAGTTTGAGACATCAAGACTAAGTCGTTATTTCAGAACAGGCCCAGAGCCTCTGATATTCATTTGACAGCAAGACTGAAAGAAGCCCAGTAACATTATGTTATAGAGTTAACCAGACAGTTTACTGTGAAGAAGAAGCTGACTGTGGCAAATGGTTT
Organism: Hydrocynus forskahlii; assembly: GCA_037974365.1. NCBI lineage: Eukaryota > Metazoa > Chordata > Actinopteri > Characiformes > Alestidae > Hydrocynus > Hydrocynus forskahlii. The sequence goes on along the minus strand of JBBPCX010021672.1, from coordinate 3,897 downwards.
ATTAGTCTCCAGAGCTGCTAGGCCAGCTACTTAAAACTGTAGTTCACACTGAACTGAAGCTACGCCAACACTACTTGGCCAAATGCTACCCAACACTGCTTGACCAAATGCTATTCAACGCTGCTTGGCCAAATGCTACCCAGCCCTGCTTGACCAAATGCTACCCAGCGCTGTTTGGCCCAACAACATACAAATACTATTTGCCTAAAAACCATGTTTGCAAAAGCTACTACCTGATTTTTGGTCAAACACTGTTTGACATTATTTGACCAAACTCAATGGGTCAGCCAGTGGCCAAATAGTGTTAGGCTGAGTTTAGTCAAATAATGTCAAGCAGTGTTCAACTAAACACTGCTGCTCCAAAGACTATCCAACAGTACTGGACCAAAGCCCTCCTCCCAACACAATTGGGCCATTCGGCCAAACGCTACAACATACTGACCAAATCAGACTAAGCACTATTTCCCTAAACTCTACAAATGCAGTTCTTTTAACTTTACCAGAGAATTATGCCCACTCAATTGGACTCACACACCTCCATCACTCTCTAAACCAAACACCCATCACTTGTCTTTACCAAAAACACCATCAGCTACCCCAACAAACACGATCACTGTCTTTACCAAACACACCATCAGCTACCCCAGACACTATCCAGTCTTTACCACCCTATCAATGTCTCTACCAAACACCATCACTCTCTTTACCAAACACACCATCAGCTACCCCACCAAACACGATCACTGTCTTTACCAAACACACCATCAGCTACCCCACCAAACACGATCACTGTCTTTACCAAACACACCATCAGCTACCCCAC
>JBBPCX010021573.1:0-16820 GCA_037974365.1 Hydrocynus forskahlii | reverse complement strand
ATGGTGAGGTTACCCAGAAGTGGGAAATAATTCTGTAGCTCCATGCAGGACCTCTGGTATGTGCCTGGTTGGTCAGGCTCGTCCTACAGCAAGATAGAGTCCAAGCTCTGCCAGAACCACTTCAGAAAACAGAACAAGATGGTGAGCTGGAAAACATGGAGTGGCCAGAAGTCTCCAGACTTAAATCTCATCAAGCTGCTTTAGGATGAACTGGACAGAGGAGTGAAAGCAAAGCAACCTGTAAGTGCCCTCACACTTATGGGAATTTCTGCAGCATAGCTGGGAAGAACTTTCTGCAGAAAGAACAATGAGACATTGAACCGCTTGAATTTCAATACACAACACCATGCTTCCAACTTTGTGAACAAAATTTGGGGAAAACAGAAACTTTTCTATTCCAGCACGCCTGTGTCCCAGTGCACAACTCCATAATAAAGTCTATGTATTTGAATGCAGTGTAATTAACATCCCTGTTAGTGTAATGGTCAGACATCCCAGTTCTTTTGTCCATATATATTAGTTACATATTCCATCTCAGCAAGAACACATTCGGAAAACATTGAATGACTCAAGTGTTTTTCCAATGTGTCTTGCTGAAAGGGCACACATAACTGAACACAGTGGCCCTGCAGTAAATCAAGGGAAGAAACAAAAAGACAATAAAACAGAACTAAGAAATTGTGCAGTGGAGAACTACAACCACAGGGAATACGAGCGTGATCTAATTCAGGTGTTCAGGTGTTCCTGTATGGTGTTCAGGTGAGAGCAGAAAATCAGAGCAACATTATATATTCTCAGACACAGTAGGAACAAAAAAGAGGTTTCTGGTTCAAACAGTGAAATAGATCGGCCAGCGGTCCTCAGGGATCATCCTTACCCAGGTGGTGCGGCTGTATGTCCTGAACTAGGTGCAGCATCTTTTCAATTTTCTGTTGTTTTTTTCATTTTCTTTTTGATTCCATCTGTAATCAAGGGATGGAACGATCAATAAAAAACCACTGAGAAAATAACAGCAGTAATAGTGATAACTGAGGAAGTGTGAGTTTATGGGTCGGACGTTGTGGTTTTGCAGGTTTTTTTCCCTGTATAATTATTCTTTGTGGTCTATGTTTACAAGTGTGATTTGTTTTAAATGCTTATTCTGGAATTTATAACAGCAACAACAGTAATAACAGTAAGAACAACAACAACAACTTCTTCCTTTAGCTTTTTATAACAGATGGCAGGACAGTTTGAGAGCTCTTGCTGTTTAGCCATTGGTAAACAGTTTCTACCCCCCACCCTACCCCCTTGAACAACTTAGACTTCAGTTACCTGTTAAAACACTCTGGTTTAAATACTGCACACTCTGTATAAAACATGACATTCTCCATCATGTTGATGCTACAATTACATTTATTGTTATTCTGTATTGCTGCTACAATTGCACAATCATATTTATTGCTGATCGGCACTTTCTGCACATATAACTTCTATTCTGCATCTTTGCACATCTCTGCTCTGTTTTCAGTTGTACTGAACATTGTCTTGTCTTGTAGTTGTTTTGTTGCTGTATTCTGTTCTGTTCTCTTCTTGTGTTGCACCATGGTCCTGGAAGAACGTGTGTATATGGCAGAAATGACAAATAAAACCTACTTGACTTGACTAAATGTGTAAAAAACTCAAATGTTCTGAATTAAGGAGGGTGGAAGCCCCTTACATTTCGAAAAACTCTATTCCACAAGAAACCTGTAACACTGACTGCCAGACTTCAAATCCTACTTAAAAACACACCTCTTTAAACTGGCTTGTTCAGTCTTACTCTGGTATTAAAGGCTTATACTATTATTTTAACTTGTTATGCTGCATTTGCATGTCTTGTTACACTGATGCACACTACTGTGTATCTGATTTGACTTAGTGTTGTAAGGCATCCTCGAGTACCTTGGAAGAGACCTGTAAATAAAATGCATTATCATGATTATGATGATTATAAATATTATATTCTTTGGGCAGTGACTCACCTTATTGGCCCCGTGTGGCCTGTAAGTAGCACAATGTTAAACTGTGCTACAGGTCACATCACTAACTTTGACTACCTATACAGTGCAAAATGCAGTTCATCTGTGTCTATTAAGTATAAAATAAAAATTTTGCCCCAAGATGCTCCCCATCCCTCTTTCAGAACAAATCCCACATCAGAGCGTGGCACCTTGGAGGCATATGGTGCTTGTCTCTGACCTTTTGGATAACAGAGCAGCTGTTATCTGTTTTGAGCCTTGTTCACAGATCCAGTTCTGTTCCTGTGGCTTTGTCCACATGCCAGTGTGGAAACAATACCACCCTTTGTTACAGTACACTCCAGTGTATAGGAGTGTTATACTATAGCATTCTAGGCAATACTACTGGGTGGTCCACTGTTTATTAAATACTATACTACTGTGGTTTCTACAGCAAAGCATAATGTACAGTACTGTACAAAAGTCCCTTTTCTTTAATTAATCACAAATGTGTCTAAAAACAGGTATATTTCACAGAAAATTGCATCGAAGACTCCAACATTCGTACTAACAAATCTGTTTATTTTGTCCACTCTATTTTTGAACCCCCTACTGGTATTTTAAACCCAACCAGTTACAACTGTGTCCTTCCAACAAAAGTTACTTCCAAAGATCTCACCGACATTGTTTGTTAAAAAGAAACATTAAGCAGCTACCCAAACACACCTCAGCTGCCATGCACGTTTCTTTCACAGGTGCATCTAAAGTGGCTAAATAAGGAAGTTCTAATGAGGTGTAATAAAAGATGATTCATTTGGATTAGGGAGAGAAAAGTCAAAGTAAAAAACATTCCAAAACAGTGAACAGTGAACAGTTTTCAAATGATTAAGCTAAAAAAAATGATAACTTGAGAGAATATGGCACCCCTAACAAGTAATGTCCACAGAAAATACTTAACTACTTGCAAAAAAGACAGGTTTGTAACATTTTCTCCCAGATTTATCACTATTTTGCAATGAATTATTTTGCATATAATTAATTATGTAGATTCACTGGTTATTTCAGCAGCCAAAATAAAATGGTTGTGTTACAGACCCCTGGCTCCATTCACCACCACTATAATAAAATCTGATCAAGTAAATTTCCTCACATTAAACCACACTAAATGTCTTTATTCAAGTCTCTTTGAATTCTAAGAAAGAAATTAGTGCAGATGCCACTTAACTTTTAGTATCCTTAAGCTTTACCTGGAACTGGGCAGAAAACTGTGGAGACATTCTGAAAAACGGACGTTCTGGAATTCACAAAAACTCTGAATGGGATTTATAGCATTATGTATCATGAAATTCACTTAAGGACACAACACAATGGACGCAATGGTTTGGAAAAACTTGCAGTAAAATTTATTGTACCTCACAATCAATCCACTCAAACACGTGCAACGATGTACTAGAACAGTATACCAAGACGGCTGAATATATTTACATTGTCCTCTATGTAACAAAATAGCAATACTGTTGAACTCCGCTGGATACTCTAGACGACCTTTATTTTCAGTAACAATCTGGAAACCCGTGGTTAATTCAAGGGAAGTAAAGTCAAAACACTCAGAGTAACTGTCATACAGTCACAGAAACAGCATGTGCCATTTGAGATCCAATAGCCCTCTTGCGAATTTTGCTATAGCGTTAGTGATCACCCTGACGAGCTTCCTCAGGAGAACTTTAGTGTGTGTTTAGTGTGTCAGCCTCTCCGAAATGGAGATAAAGTGCTTTCTAGGAGGGTAAGTACAACCAGCTCGCAACAGGGAGCCATGAAATGTTTCGAATCTGGAATATTTGTAAGATGGTCAAAATGTAGAGGATCGCAGTAAATCGGTAGAATAACACAAGCAAACATTCAAGTCAGGAAAGGCAAGGATAGCCATGAAAAGGGGACTGTACCTCACCCCCCCACACCAGACATTTCTGGCTTTCTTTCCCAGGTCGAGAGACCCTTTTCTTTTCCTAGACTTTTCAGGCCCACTTGAATGGTGCTTGGAAACCATTTCAGAAAGCTTCTTGCATTGAAGGCTAAAAAGGCTTAATGTTAAACCCTACATGGTCCAGTAACTTCTGCAATCCAACACTGAGGGATAAAAACACTGTCATAAGATCACTGCAGCTTAAAGCATGGGAAAATACCAAGAACTGGGTGGAGGTAAAGAGTACAGTATTATGGGAAATGTATGCTGAACATAACAGTCCCTGAAGGTTTTAGAAACCCTTGTAAAATATATGAAAAAATAAACATACATGTATTTGCTACAAATTCTTTCCCTCACAGCAGTTCTACTGCGCTCGAAGGCCGGGCTTCCTAACGTGCTGCGTTCGACCAGACCTTGTACAGCGGCCCCAAAAAGTATGTGAACATTTGTCATACAGATGTCACGTGAATGCTTGATGTTTACTGTGCTTCAAGGGCTTTTATTTTAACATATTATTCCAAGATGGTCAAACATTCCCTTATGGTGACTTTTCTAAGGTCGATATAGTTTGAGCAGTTTCCTTGCAGCCTCCTGAGTTCAAGAAACAGTCTCGGACTCTGATATTACCACCTCTGTGCTTTACAGGACCCTCAGCATTTTCTGGCTGGAATTCTTCTCCGCACAAAGAGTCAGTCCATTTGATGTTGTGCTCAAAGTGTTGTTCAGAAACTAAAGAGCTTCAGTAAAGTGCCCACATTCTACTTTTAAAAAATGTAACCTGAGGTACATCTACGACATTTGTGCGGTTTAGTGTAAACAGTTAACATGACCATTAGAACTGTTGATTGGATGTCCTGTAATGTGCTTTGGGCACTCCTCAAATTTTAACTGGGAATGGCCGGAGCCAAACTAAAGGAGGCTGCAAAGGTTTATATAAGTAAATGTGCTGTTTTTCTGACAAGAAAATGACAAAGGGCTGTTTGTGCAGCTTGCAGAGACTGGAGAGTGAATGGTACATTTAGATTCTGCATCAAATACGTCTCGGGGCCACTGTAACTCGGGATATCCAACCAAAGAACCCCCCTCAACTAAGGAAAATTTTTTAAAAAAATCGAGACGGTTAGAGAAGTACATCATATAACCATGTACATCATATAATACATCTCTCCATCAACAGTAAAATGGACTATTTCCATACTTTAAAGCAGCTTATAATAGTATTTGCTTCAGACTCATCAGTCCAGACAGAAGTTGATTAAGTTTAGGCCTAAGTTTAGTTCTATCCAGGCTGTAGTAAGAAAGCTCCTCCGAACCAAGCTAACCAGTTAATGTTAATGCGACCGCCAATCTATGCAAATCACAAACACAGTGAATTCAAAACTAATTTGGAGTGGGGTCGAACGCAGCAGTAATCAAAGACCAGTTTGTAAAACCAGGGCTTAGAGTGACACTAAACCTACATTACAATAAGATCAATGATTGCTCTGTGCATTAACTACTGAAAATAAATTACAGAATTAGCACCACAAAAAAAGAGGAATAATATTCTATAATATCACATTTTAAGAGTTCCCCTAAATGGCTGGCTTTATGATAAACACAAATGGAAGGTTGATGAAACCAATAGGGAGGAGAACTGCTGGAGCTTGGATAACGATGGCTTGTGCTTGTTAATTCATCCCTTCTCCGGCTCATCTCTTTATACCACCGATTCAATTCAAGTCCAGCGGCGTGGCTATATGGCCCCATACGACACACACTCGCTAGCACGTGATGTATCTCAGTTCAGTCCTTCTTGAGTGAAATGATACATACAAAATAAATACAGACTCATCTTATATACACACATCTGCAGACACAAAGTTAATGAGGAAAAAACGCACACAAATAGACCAAAAGCTCTGAGAGAGAAGGGCATAAAGTGGAACACTTGCTTTGGTTAGTGTTAGGAAACATTCTCGTGTGCATCGGAACGCCGTGAGGAGGAGGGATCACGCGTGTGCTTGTCATTTGGCAAGTGCTTCCAAGTCAATGAGGAAATATTCAAAGCAAACAAACAAAAACACACAGAAATGAATTGTCGAATCTCAAATACCCGCAGGCGGGAACGAGGACCGCATTCACATTCGTTCTTCACAAGTTGGCGTCCTTGAAGGAAAAGAGGACACAGACACAAAACACGTCCCTTTTGGACGAATAAATCGAGGGCAAGCAAATAAATGCAAAAAAAGGTTTCGCAATATCTAGCATCCTAATTTGAAACGGAGTGTAAACAGGGCCTTTTCCTTTATTTTTATTTGCTTTTTTTTCTTAGAAAAATAAACTTTGATATTAAAATAAAAGTCCTTCGTTAGACTTTCGCTCTCCTATATGCAATGTGCAAGAAAAGGTGATTTTTGAGGACGTTTTTGGAGCCACGGAAAAATCAGCAAACCGCAAACAAGCTCATGTATCAAAAAGGAATATGGGCACGTCAGGAACGTGAGAATATATATTTGGCAAAGTGCCTTCATCTGACTTTCAGCAGCTTCTGTAGATCCTTGTGTGAGGACGCTTCGGAAAGAAACAAACAATAGATGGCTCTAACTGACGTTGGAACATCAGCCGGCCATCCTCACGCTGAGAAAGGATTCGCTCTTCATGAATGGCACGACGGGATGAATGCCTGGAGAACCTACCTACGCTAGCTAGAGTGGCACTTCAGAGGACACGGAGCCTACAGTGAACGTTCACATCTATGAAGCAAAAGGGGTCCACAGTCAAAAATCAAGGTTCCTAATGGGCTCTTACCTTTATACCTTCAACTGGTTTAGAACCTTCCCCTAATGAGAACGTTCTTTAAAGGAGCCGTATTGTATTTTCTTTCTTCCCCCGAGGTCTACTTGTGAAATAAAAAAGGCTCTAAGTACCAAAACTAGTTTCTACCTCTTACAGTGAACTGTTTTTGTTACAGATATCTGCAAATAAACTCTGTCCTGATCAGCTGTCTGGACTGTAACACTCTTTCAAAATCACTAGGTGGAGCTAAACTGCTATGGGCTGAACAGGCTGATATATGCAAATGAGTTGCGTTTTGTGACATCACAAAACTGGTGAATTCAAAACATGTTGATACAACTTCATTTGCATTCATGGGCAATATGAACTGGAGAGGGAATGTATTTTTTGTATTAAAATCTTTTATACAAACTTTTTTCATGATGTGGGCCCTTTAAAGTTCAACCATCCCTTAATGTCATTTACAAAAATGGTTCTTTTTAAGCAGTGGCACTCAAATTGGCCACTCATGGTCCACATTTCTGCTCAGGCTGACGCTAAGGACTGGTTTGGGAACCACTGCTTCAAAGAAGTGAAAGGCTCTTTAGGGAACTGAAAGGGTTCTTCTGGCAATGCTTCACAGAACCCTTTTAGGCACCTTCATTTTGGACTAGGAGGATGAACTCATGTGGGCTCGCAAACTGGACTGATCATAGGTAGTTAAAACCAAAGTAATTTCGTAGGTCAACTTTAAATAGAGCCGAATGTTTCACTGCTGACCCAAGAATCCAGCTTCTCTGCAAAACCGATGCAGGTAAACCAGTGAAACTGAAGCTTCTGGAACATCTTCATGTGCTCTTGTTTAACTCCCTTCCCTGCCCTACACCTGTCCGTGTGTGAATAGTGATTGACTGTCACAGTGTTCAGAATGAATTGCTTGTTTCCTCAAATGCGCTGCTGTACCTGGTGACGGGGAGAATAAAGAGATTCTTCATGCTACGGCGAAAGCGCTGGTTGACGCAGCCAAATTCAAAAGACTCTAGAATGACAGGCAACGTGGGTTCTATGAGCACTGGTGATATTTCGACGGAAAGCTTTAACACAGGACAGTTTCACAAATGGGAACTTGGAGTTCATCAACGCTGGCTGGATTGCACTCAAAACTGCTTTTGACAAAGCTGTTCACATCTATACATATTTGTATATATGTATATATTTGTACTCATGTTTCACTCTGGAATATTGTTGTGTATGCTGGCAGTGATCCTACATGGAAATCCAAAGTCAGTCAAGGGGTTGGGCTGGCAGGGCCGGAAACTGGCTGTGTGCTTTTCCCAGACCTGTAGTGTGAAACTACCGGAGGACGAGACCAACCTGGTGTGACTATGGCCATATATGGCCACCTTCTTTTGGTGAAGGAACTTTCATTTGTGGGCAGATGCTGATGAGGGCATGGGGGACAGTAAAGGAGGCTGCACATCTGTGATGCTATATTGCTTATGGTCCTTTTTCCTATTCGGTTTTGCCATCATGTTCCCTATTTGGCTCCATAGGAGCCCCCTCTAGAGTGCTGTGTGTGTAGTGACCAGGCTCTCCGTTCAGGACTTGACCTCCTCCTGCTCAGCATCAGCAGAGAGATCCACGTCAGACAGACCCACTTCCACAGGGAGGATGAGCGAGGTGTCCGAGTCGCTGCTCAGGGGAGGCTGGTGTTCACCTGGAGGCAGAAAACAAAACGAAGAAATGGTGACTAAGGATAACACAGAGTGGGCCGAGTTGAACTGGAAGTTAAGCAGGCATGGAGAATGAAACTTTATTGATCCCAGCGGAAATTGCTTATTTTACGACTGCACAGACACACAGAGACAAGATAATAAAACTGTAAAGGCTGCAAGTATTCTTATAATAAGGATACAGCAGTGTTCTGGTAATCAAGGAGCTTTGAGGCAGCACTCTTGCCTAAAATTTAGATTTAATATGTAATTTGTCATGTTTTTGCAGTATCCATGGTGCAGAATTGCATCTCTCATCCTCATCAGTTTTACAGAACTCACAGTTCTGTATCCTTTCAGTGTCTTTGTCCATCAATGTGTGTTTTGCCCTCATGGCAATAAAGAAATCCACTGGTGTACTATTAATATAAAGGCTAATGAAACCTGAGCAGTCAAACCTGAGCCATCTGGCCTCTCTTTATACTGGCAAAAAACCAACAACAACAAAAAAATAACACTTCAAGCAGCCCACCTTGATGTATCTGCCCTAAAGTATTTGTAGTTTTTCCAACTCTTCATACCTCTAAGATAAACCGTCATAGGGAGTTTTCCACTGGCACCGTGCTGAAACGCAAACAAATGTTTTTCCACACAAATAAAGCGACCCGTACCCATGCTGCTCGACGGCAGGGCCAAAAGTGGCCCGCAGCCGAGCTGACTGTGTCACTGCTTTCTGGTCGAAATGTCATCACAACATGGAAAGAGGACATTTGTTTGTTTGTTTTTTTTCACTGTTCACGCAAAAAAAGAAAAACAAAAACAATGGAGATTCAAACTAACAACTGGGAAGTCGACGAAGTATGACGCTAACAAATTTATCTTTATCTCTGTGAGAAATGCGTAGGTGATGCAGGACATCACTAACAAGTTATCTGGGTTCGGTCTTTAACACATGGCTAAAGAAAATTTTTTTTTAACAAGACTATATACAATAAAAGACGGCAAAAACAAACAAACAAAAAAAAAATCAGCTGGTTTGACTCCATGACCGTGGTTTTGGGACAACCAGTCATAAACTGGGAGAGAACTGAGCTGCTGATGCCTCAAAAACACTGTTACTGGGCTTAGACACCAGGCCGAAAAATCAAAGTGTACAACAACTTCCATGCCATTGCAGTACGGTTTAGGTACAGTACCGTTCCTGAATACCTGTGGAAAAAGTGCCTCTGGTCTTTAAACCAGACATCATCACTCTCAGGACTCCTATGGCATCACAGCAAGATTTGAGTAGGAATGTTTACAACAGATGGTCAGATTTCTCATTCTGGCAGAGGTCCCTTTAACTTATCTCTTCTTTTATTATAGACTGAGAAAGCAGTGGAACCTTGTTGACTATGGCCCAAGTCCAGACCTATGACTAAACCTAAATCTGGACCTTAATTTGATTGCAATATCACCCCAAAGGTCACATACTTTGTGAAGAACAAACATTAACCACAAATGAACAAGTAACAATTATGGAACTATGACTGAAAATGAAAGGAGAATGAGGCCAGGCTGTGCCTTTGCAGTGTCCACATTCATTTCTGCTGGAGCCAAAAAAGTTATCTGACCTACATCTACATCTGTGACCCAAAATACTGGAGCACAAACAGGACACTAAGAGCAGCAGAATAGACGGAAAACACACCACCTCTGATGAAAGGGTGTATTTAATAGATAAGACATGGACAATGTGTCTGTTCTTTTAGGCTCTTTTAAGAAAACTGAGAAGTGTTTCTGGAAGAAGTGCGCCAAACTCGTGATTTAATTTGGAATTCCAGCATGGAATCATCTCACTACATTAATGTGCAGCATTTAGAGAAGAACTGCAACTGCACTTTCACTTGAACAAGCTTAGAGATTCTCCATCACCTCCAGCAGAGATTTGCTTGTAATTATTGATGCACTGCAGGTAAAGTAGATCTTGTTTCAGTAAAAGCATTACATTTACGAGGGTTATTTTTTTCCAATTTATGTTGCATCAAAATTTAGTCCCTGTAAGAGTACAAGCAAGAGTGGGTCCAAATCAATGAAAATTGAAGCCTCTGGCATCAATGAAGGGCAGCTGCTGGCCTGGTGGTTAGGGAGTTGCCCCTGTGATCAGTTTGAATCCCAGGACTGACTGTGGCACCACTGAAGTACCCTTGAGCTAGGTACGGTCCCCACCCCCTGCTCCCTGGGCGCAGCATCGCTGGTTCAATTGGTGAATGGGTTAAAGGCAGAGAATAAATTTGCACTGTTCACACTGTGTGTTGTGCTGTGGTGTGCTCATGTGTTACAAATAAACACCTTTTATATCATGGAATGATATTCTGGTGTAACAAATGCAGAATTCCACCAGTAGAGGTCAAAAATGAGCTACATTTACATTCAACATCCACAGTGGAGAAAAAAAGTGTTCTGCTTTAAGCAAAGCTAAATTATCAGTTTCCACGTCCTTCATGCTTTTCTTTTTCATGCTACACGTTCTATGAGAGCCGTCTGGGCTAAATGGACGGAGCTCCAGTGGCTTTGATGTGCTACTATCAGCTGAGGCAGACATAAGCCCTAAAGGAACTGCAGACAAGTGATGCTAAACTCCCAATGAAGCTTCATTTAAAGTGTAGGATCTTAACTTTTGTTCTAAGAAGCCCTTTCAAAGCAGCAGGTATGCATCCAAACGTATGTGTCATCGCAGCTGCCCTCCAGCCCCTCCCTCTCCTCACCACTCCCTCCTTAAATGTAGAGGAAATGTGGTCTGATGGGATACAGAATGGAACGTGAACAGTATTGAGGAGCAGCATAAGAGACTGGAGATGAAGAAGCTGTGCCTCCACCCTGCAGGTGTCCCGTCTGAGGTCACACACTGAGGTCAGTGGAGTTCAGCCCAACTTTGGCTCCAAAGACGCACATCTGGCTCTTTTTATATTTGAAAGTTCTAAACCACACACACACACACACACTTATTCTCACACACAGTAAAATACACATTCTCTCTCACACACACAAATATTCACACACAAGCATACACACGTATACATGCACACACTACACTCACACAAACACACACAGAAAATAACACACACCCAAAGACACACTACACACACACACACACAAGTCTGGGCTTAGAAAACTGTCTGGATGCCAGAGGGATTTATGCAAAGTGGATGCCACAGTGGTGTACGTAACCATTAACCCGATTGTAAAACAGGATGGAATTAAGTTATAGAGGGTGTTTTAAAACACAGTGAAAGTGGAGAAGAGAACTAAATGAACTCTCACAATCTTTACAGTCCTCTAACATAGGTCTGACCATGCTACTGAACCTAATTACTCTTCCCTTTCTGCTACTGACTGGACACAAACTCGAAAGTCAGTTAAACGAGACCTAATAACAAAACTGCAATTACCTTGCCAGTTTACATGTCCACAATATGTCCAAAAGTATACACCCCCTCTTTTAAGCCAAACCTATTTGTGTATAAAATCAAGAACAATGCCAGGTAGTCTCAACAGACAAACACTAAAAAGGGGCAATATGAAGAACTAAACATGGCATGGTCATAAGATGGCACATTTCTACAGTTTGACCTGTAAGTGCTAATTTTGTGAAATGGAAGCATCTAGGAGTAATGACAGCTTTGTCATGAAGCTCTGGATCACCCAGACTGCAGAGTGATGAAGAGTATAGTGGGTATCCTCTATCGCAGGGGTCACCAACCTTTTTGAAACAGAGCTACTTCACAGGTACTGAGCCATACGAAGGGCTACCAGTTCGATACACTAGAACAGAGTTTACCTAAACTTATCTAAAATTCATGTATAATAAACATGTTTTAAATGCTTTTTTAGATATTGCTATTTTCAAATCTATATAAATGCAATTGTGATTAAAGAAGAATAGCAACAGGATAAACTTAAATGTTAGACGCTGCTCACTGGTGAGTTGTGCTGGTTTTAGAACAGGTCCGAGGGCTACTCATGTGGTCCTTGGGGACATCCTGGTGCCCGCGGGCACCTTGTTGGTGACCCCTGCTCTATCGCATCACTAATTATAGAGTTCCAAACCACCTCTGGAAGAAACATTAGCACAACAACTGTGGGTGAGGAGCTTTTCGAAATGGGTTTCAATGGCTGAACAACTGCACATACTGGGCAAGACGAAGCACTGGCTTGAGTGGTCACTACTGGACTCTGGAGCAGTGGAAATGTATTCTTTAAAGTGTTGAATTATGCATCACTATCTGTCAGTCTGATGGCTGTATCTGGGTTTGGTGGATCCACTACCTATTAGCATAGTGCCAACAGTAAAGTTTTGTAGAGGAGGAATAATGGGCTGGAGCTGTTCGGGCTTAGGCCCTTATTTCTAGTTTTACACAATTATATGCTTCCAACTTTGTGGCAACATTTTGAGGAAAGCCCTTTCCTGTTCCATCCAGCATGAATCTGCAACTGTACTGCATCTGTCATTTATTTCTATAGCCCCTTATCACACACAGAGGTCACTCAATGTGCTTTACAAGAAAAGAAAATGTTAAGCATAAAAATTGAATTAAAAAAAATGAGAGGATGAAAGAAATAAAGGAAGATTAAAAGTGCAATGGAAGTGCTGATATTAAAAAGGCGGTGGTGGAGAATTGTGCAGTTTCAGCAGCTTTTTAAAGCTACAGTTGGTGCAGATCTGACATCAATTGGCAGTTGCTTCCAGCAGCGGGCAGCAAATAAACTAAACACCATTTCACCAAAACAAGGTCCATGAAGACATGGTTGATGAGTTTTGTGTGGAGGAACAGCAGTGGCCTGCAAAGAACCTTGACCTCGAACAAACTAAATACCTTTGCGACAAACAGGAATGTCAACTGCAAGCCAGGCCTTCTTGTCCAACAGTAGTGCACAACCTCACAAACCCTTTTGGAAAGCCTTCTAAGAAGAGTGGAGGCTGTTAAGCTGAAATATTAAAGCCCATATTTTGGAATGGGTTGTCCAATAAGCTCATGTAGGACTAATGGTAAAGTGCCCACATACAGTTACATTACCAGTCACCACTACCTTTGACCAAGAAAAGTGTTGGTTGTTGCTTTGTTAAAAAAAAAAAAAAAAAAAAAAAAAAAAAAAAAACCACAGGCTGTTTGGATTTGCTGTTTGATTCTGTGCTGCATCAAACAAGTCTGACTAATTCAGCTTTTTCATTAATCACATATGAATTACTTCAATTGAATTGAATTAAGATGTTTAAGATTGAGACACTGAATTAAGATGTTTATTTAATAATCTTCATTGTTGTCATGTATTTTATACACACACACACATACACACACACAAAAATACACGCGCGCATACACACACACACATACATATCTATCAGTTAAATGTCTCCTTTAATGAAAAAGTCAAGTGGCTAAAGGCATGCATTTAAAATAGACAGGCTGAAGCATTTTTATGTCAAAATCCTGTTGATGTGTCCACTCACAATCCTGTTTCAGCTCTGTTTTAACACTCTGAAGGAGGCATAAAGGCACTATTGACCTTCTCTGTGGCAGTGTGTTCACGCCAAACTTATAGGTGTGTGTCTATCCAGCTACAGTTGGAATCCTGGCCTGGCTCACAGGAAGTGGATCAGGCCAGGGAAAACACTCAGCAGGCAGCCCCAGCCTAGACATTCCAGCACAAGTGCGACTTTGGGTCTAGGACTGCAAATGCAGTGTGTTTTTGTTTATTCAAATTGTTCTGGGATGATTTAGGTAAAGATGACTGGAGGCTCGTGTCTGCTGAAGTATGCAAAAACATTTGGTAACTGTAAAAAGGTATGTGAAAAAAACTGCACCTGGATTGTATTATATCCTCTAATTCAATTATATGCTCCAGCTTTATCCCAATAAACCTCTAAACTGCTTGATTGTACTGATCAAATGTATATTGCTAGGATAATAGAAACTTATATGCAAGTTATGTAGTTATGGGAGTGAGCACTTGAAGGGGGCACTAAACAGACCCTTGCCAATTACTAAGATGTGTTCATTTACAAGTTTTTAAGAGATTTGTATACACACACATACATACACAGATATATACAAACCACAAATTAGTTATAACATTAAAACCACCAGCCTAATATTATGTAGGTGAATGGGTTATATGGTTTAAACGCAGTGGTGTGCTGTGGTGTGTTCATGCATGACAAAATCTTTTTTTTTTTTGGTACTCACTGCTAGCGATGTGGTGACCTTCTTCGAGCTGTGAATCTGGCTCGTGGTAAAGGTGCGGCAGGCCAACTGTCCTCACGGCAGGGTTGAGCACCACAGAGCTCTCGCTCACGGTTACCTCACTGGCCCCCGTCACAGGGTCAGCAGGAAGGCCGCCCAGCGACAGCTCATAGTCAGGGGGAATATCATCAGAGCAGTCTGCATTCGGCTGCAAGAGTGAGTCAACACGACCCGACGTTAAAACAGCATTTATGTAACACTGAAGGTGACGATTCCACCATTCACTTGGCAGCTGCGTTTATACAGATGCAAATTATGCTATTTCTTCACTTTCAAACTACTTGGATCCAATTTGTTGTGATAATGGAGAAAACATCAGGGTTTTATAACACTGAGATAATGTTTTTAAAAGCTGCTTATTGTTTTGAAATAAAAAAGCACAGTAATTAAAGCAAAGAATCTGAATCAGACTGAGAAAACTTAATTGATCCCGGAAGAGACTGTTCATGTTATGGTCAGATAGAGACACAATGAAAAGAACAATAAAAATATAAAGTCAACAATGAAAGTCGAATAAAATAAAGGGGTGAGCAGCTGTCAAAATGATGGTTTCTTACTGCAGATGTTTTGGCATCATCACTGTTCAGAAATCTCAAAAATCCTGGATGAAGCCAATGAAAGACTATAGGGCTACAGGGAGGCATCTACAGTAACACCTGGTGTTATTAATTTTCCAGCTTGGTTTGAAGCACAGAGCAAGTCAGAGAATGGCACAAATGCAGGAATTCCACAGACAGAGGCCTTTAACCCTCTGGGCTCTAGATGTGGCGACAGTTCTACTCCTAATTATTTGGGCCCTAAAATAAGAGTCATTTAAACTATATGGCTAAAAGCCTGTCTATGAAGGTTTAAATGAGGCAGAGCACAGTATTACTTTGCATGCACTCATAATTTACAAAAGCAGTAAACTACAGAATGACAAGTGGGCTCCAGTCTTACCGGAATGCCGAGAGCTTTGAGGATGTTCATCTTGCACATGGGACAGGTTCTGTGGTCCTGCAGCCACGGGTCCACACAGTTCTTATGGAAGACGTGCCTAAGGAACACAGCATTCTTGAATACACAATCCCATACTAACTACAGCAGCCACACTTTGGATAAATCATCTGTAGCCTTGTTTCAGGGTTTAATATTTGTGCTCTACAATCACATTCAGAACTGTTCAATAATGTGCTGTACTAATTATACGCTGTTCATGAGGATTAATGTGAGTGGGCTCGCTACATCAGTTCTATTATTATTATTAATAATAATGAGTTCAAAACGTGTCTTTATTCCAATGTGGTGTATGAAAGCAGAGCTGAATGAATAATCCAGGATTATTTGGATATGCTTGATTCTCTGAATCTCACCGGCATGGCAGTATCCTCACTACATCATTGGGCTTGTAGCCTTCAATGCACACGGCGCAGTTGTCAAAATCGGACTCCGTTTCCTAAGAATAAGGGCCACAAAAGCAATGCTGTGAGCACATGAGCACGTGAGCGAGTTTGTGTGTGTTTGTGTGTGTGTGTGTGTGTGTGTGTGTGTGTAAGCGCTAATGGAGATTTCCTAGAAAAGGAGCAGGCAGGGACATCTCTGCAGTAAAAGACATGAAGCATGTCTAATGAGTATGAACTGCACACAGTCGGTGGCTACAGCTTTGTGGAACAGAGAGGAGAGGGCGGATAGGCTGCGGGTTCTCAGGCAAAGAGTAAATCAGGGCAAAAGATGAAGCCACCCTTTCACATTTAAGGGATAGTGTAGCAGAAAAATATCTAATGCTTACAATTTTCCACCCATGAAGCTAAAGGGAGCTTTTTCTTGGAGTGAGGTTTAAGTTTATGGTTTAGATTTAACAGAATGTAAGAGAATTACATTCAACTTTAACTAGCTTATATATTTAATAGATTGATATTCCTAAATCTAATGGAAATATTCAATATATTTATGAACAGTTCTTGGTGGTAACACTAGGGTGGTGGTTGGTGGTAAACACTATGGTGGTAGTGGCCTAGAGGGTAAAACCCTTGCCTGTGAACCCGATGACCACAAAGTCACTGGTTCAACCCCCCCACTTTCTACCACTGTGTCCTTGTGCAAGACCCTTAACCCTCAGTGTCTCCAGAGGGAGCCAAATGCC
>JBBPCX010021495.1:0-16827 GCA_037974365.1 Hydrocynus forskahlii | reverse complement strand
TATATATATATATATGCTTTGAATCACCTTGGTGGTGCTAAGATACTATTTTTATGCCTGTCTCATCTTCGGCATACTGAGTAGATTAAATGAAATGGAAACAAGGTCTTACTGTGACAGACTGCAAAGTGCCTAAAGATACAAGGTGCCTAGATAAAGGTGCTTCAACCACTCAGCATTCAGCACCACCAGTATACTAATCAAAGGCCTGATCATCTAGAATCTCTGAAACTTGTCGGGTTCAGGGACTGGACTGAAAATAAAGAGTCTTTGAAAGTACTTCAGGAAGCCTGGAGAACTGTTCCTCAAGACTACATTAAAAACTTGGAAGCAAAATATGAAGAAATGAGGGGTGGCTCAAGACATTTGTCCAGTACTGCATGTAAATTGTTTTGCAAATAAAGTCCCATATCTCACGTCCCACACACTGAATATCAGTCCATGGAGCCACTGTGTGAGACATCCACTTCCAATATATGACCCTCATGACCTCCAGCTAGGCAGGAACTAGAAAGCGGTGCTAATCAGGAATTTGGGTCCACAGCAGTCTCAGTTACCCTCCTGAACTCTGATCAGTTCCACTTCACTGGGCAGCTGGTGGCCTAGTGGTTAGGGGTTGCCCTGCGATCAGGAAGTTGTGGGTTCAATTCCCAAGACTGCTAAGCACCACTGAGGTACCCCTGAGCATAATACTGTCCCCACACACTGCTCCCCAGGTGTGTTCCTGGCCGTGTTCCTGGCTGTCCGCTGCTTCACTTGGTGAATGGGTTAAATGCAAAGGAAGAATTTTGTGCTTTTCACACTGTGTGCTGTGGTGTGTTCACATATGACAGGATGGTCACTTTAGGGCAGAATCCTATCCAAAAGGATACGCAACAGGACTGGGACAACAAGGCAGTACAGTCAAATAGGCATCAATGACACTGTTTCCTTGCTCTATAAACCTGTGGGGACGATATAACATCTGTCGGTGGGGGCTGGGAACGATATTGAAAAGTGGGGGGGACATGCTGTAAGGGTTCATGCTATAATGTACATACATAGACTATTCAATAGGGGTGTGTGATATATATCGTTTACGATAACATCGAAATTGTTCTTTTAATGATGAGGCAGCTGGCATTATCGAGTATTTCTGCAGAAACCAGTGTAAAATAGCAGGACATGTTTTGATCACGCCGTGGCTTTGAGGGTTGTACTAGCGTGCATGCTCCTGAATGGGGCAGCGCGCTCCGTTCAGTAGCGGAAGGTTAACAGGCCATGGATGCTGAGATATGCTTTGCGAAAGAGAGCTAGGCTAACTCACCAACCATCTAGATGCACTCTCTGTTTCTGTCGATCTAGAAGCCAGACGTGGGGCATTATCACTCATGTGGAGATGGTTTGGCTTCAGGAAGGTGGATGTAGTTCAAACCAGCTCAATTAGCCAGCTATGTGGGAAAGCGGTTCAGGTGAAAGACGAACCCCCGAACTCAGTACGGAGAGTATGAAACACTTTGGGGTTCCGCTGAATCCACAAAAACAACCCAGCAGCAAACTTTACATGCTGCTTTCTACGTCTATGTTATGCTATAATGCTAAAGATATGGTGCCAGTTCAAATGGTTGAGAAAGGTGGTTTTAAAGAACTTCTGAACACGTTACACCCAATTTACACACTGCCTGGCCAAAAGTATTATAGTAAAACAGCTCTGCCTGAACTGTATGACACCAATTGCCAAACTCTGGCAGAGAAACTGAAGAACATGTCACATTTCACCATAACAATGCATTTATAGTAGAGCAGAACATCCAAGCCGTACATTTCACTGACACTACTGTTTGCAAACATCCTAATGCCAGGCAAAAACATGAAGTACACATGCAGATTTTTCTAGTATCTTTTTGCAATATTGGCTAGAATTTGATTTAAAAAATCTAAAGACCAAGTTTATTTTATATCTTTATGCAATACTGGACCGAAACTGAATAATTTTTTTCTCAAATGCGAATATTGTTAGTTTTTTTCTTGTGCAGAATTAGATGGAATCGAAATGACTGACTTTTGGTCTTCCGTATGTAAGGGAGTGAATTGTGTTTGTCAGATGGAGTATTCTTAATTGTTGCTTTTTAATACCAAATAATTAACATAAAAGCAGGACCGTTGAATGTCAGAATTCAGTTGTGGTGAGAATCAAAACTACTTAGTTGCACTGCTTGATTTGTGTTCACAGAATTATTGTTTTTATGCCAGTTTTAATAAATTCAACAAGACCTGTTTTTCTTCAAACATTATTGTTGATGTATCGTTGTGTGGTGTTCCTTATGTACCATTAGTAAAGTTCAGTAAATATTGTATTCAGTACAGACAGCAGGTACAAAATAAGTTTTTTGGAATTTTTACAATATCGTCAAAGCACGTTATTGGAAAAATGGCAAAAAATATTGTGATATCAATTTTTGTCTATATCAAACACCCCTATTATTCAGAGGGGACTTATTTAACCATTAGTGGAGCAGTGCTTTTAGTCAGAAACCAGCAGTGTGTTTGGTCTTTATCAATGTGTCATACCATACACCAACCAACAAAAAAATGTCATATTCAAGACCACAGCCTTTATAATGTCCCATGTCTTTATAATGCCCCATGTCCGAAAACCCTTTTATAAGTCAAAGTTAAACAGTCTTAAAATTATGGACAAAATACTTTACTGTAATCATGAAATGCTACCCAGTATATTAAACATGCTGTTAAACTCCTGATGACTTAAGACTGGCCTGAATTAGATAATGTATTCTGACAAAAATAACTGATTTGTTGGATCACAATAATGCCCTGATTCCTCAAAGGCCCCTTCAAAACATCGTCAGGACGCTCACATCACAAGAGAGGGCTTATGTGCATCTAGCAGTCTTTTGTTGCTTGGTATTGGCTTGACTTGACTTTACTTGCCTTTTTTGGGTTTTTTTTTGTCATCGACTACTAAGAGAGGTCCCACAGAAAGAAACCTTTACTGAAATTACATTTTCATAGTTTGCTGACAACTGTAAACAACTTTGAATGATAGGGTGATATAATTTTATTTACATCGGATACTGTCTGGTTGATGTAGTTAATTAAAAGTAATTAAATAAAATGTTGGGCGGCAAATTTATTAAATTCATATAAACTATGTACCAAACATTATGTAAATTGGCAGACTTTTGTAGATGATGTGATGAAAAATATATACTAATATATTGCTAAGATATACCCATTCTTTCAGTGTTTTCCATCTTTAAAATGTGAGTTGTGTTGATATCAGTTGGGTAATTTGGCCATTTTAGCACTGTACTTTAATTTTCCATATGTAAATGAAACAAAACAAATGATCTAACCAGGCCTATTGATTATAGACAAATCATTATTTATTAGTTATGTGAGTGATATGACTTCTGTTCTTTCATTAAAAATGTTCTATAATGCTCTATAATGTTCATATGATCCATGCGGTCATTCAGACTGACTGTAAGAGAATACAGGAAGTGTAGGGGGCAATACTGACTGCAACAAAAAACATGGAAAATAACCCATATTTTAATTAATAGTTTTTGTGATGTCGCAAAACTAATAGGTTTAAATATATCTCTGGATTGCATGAGGACCTCGATTTACCAGAACACAACTCACCTGGAGCTGTGATTGGTCATCCTGTCAGAAATGCTGTGATTGGTTAGAGGCTCATTTGCCTTCTGTGTTTTGAGACATATAACGCCATAACAATTAACAGATGATAGATTGTGTAGCCCTAATCAAGATCCTTTAAAACTTTCTCTTGACATGAATCGTTATATTTTAGGCCCGTAAATATGTTGTAACAGCCAAAAAGGCCGCAGAACATCTGTCCTGTATTTAAAAAGGAAAAATTTAAAAATTTGACAGGAAAAAAACAAATGTAATAAAAATAACATCCAATCTGATGCTTCTTGCTATGCAGTGTATGCCGTTACTACACTGCTTCTTGTTGCAGGATGGGTTCCTTGCTCCTCTGCTGACATAAGCAGTAAGACTGACCAATTGGGGCATTCGTAAGGTCATATAGAACAGCTGGGCAGTTAGTTGGGCTGCACAAGATATCGCCTGTTAATCATTATTGCAGTACCCCTCTCTGTAATACTGATAACGCAGCTGTAATATACAAAGTTTCTAGACAATCACATTGTTTGACAGGGTGACCAATCCCAACTCCAGCTGAGAACTGGGTGTTCTGATGAATTAAATATTTTTAAAGAGCCTGTATTCTACATTTTCCTCCTGTTTCCAAAACAATAATTCATAACGTTTACATGACCACATTCCTATCTCCATTTATTCTTTCTGTCCCTGCATCTAATACATGGGCTACATGGGCCATTTGATATTTTGAAAGGCATTGCAATCGAAATATGTAGCAGTAAATTTGCAATACTGATCTTCTTTGTGCAGCTCTATACACAAAACTTGTTATTTGCAGCACTATGGAATAAATACATAACATTAAACAAAACCTTATATCTCCAAAGTAGTCGCAGTTGGAAAATGGTCATTCATTTGTCATCTTATATGGAAAGTTGATGCAAAACCAAGTAATTCTTGGTAAGTCATTCTGGATCTTCTCTGCTGATCATCATGAACATTTGGAGGCAATGTAAAAAGGCAGCTTGCATTTTCAAATTATATTTAAAAAATAAGTTAAAAATAATAAAAATAAAATCATCTTAGGTGAGATAAGACCAACGATAGTTATAATGAATTATAATTAAAACAGAAAACACTGTATTACGTTAATCATTTGGCAGTATTAATGTCAGGTGGTACAATGTGGTCAAGTAATACCACCCTGACATTTACGTTTTCTTCAACTGTTAGCATGTGAGCATGAGGTACTCCTTGAACAGAAAAGGCAGCTAATGGTGAATTAATGTTTGGGAGAAAAACCTCTAGCATCTTGTCAGATGTCTACTGCAGTCCTCCTGTCACATGGTGGAGACTGGATCTTCTCCTGGGGGAGAATTTAGCCACTACGCTAATTTAATCCTTCAAAAGCAAGCGGTACAATTTACCAGCACAACCAAAGTTATTGTAATTTTAAAAACATGTAATAATAATAACAACCATTAATGGGGGTTTTAATATGAACTCACATGCAAATGCCCCTAAAGACCAAAAATGACCTCTTTTTAAATTTTATGTCTTGGAAACAAACGGGGGGAAAAAAACACAAGAAAACAGCAGCAGCGTGTTGAGCGAAATCGCTGAAAACAGTGAGCATGTAGGAGAGCAAACACCAGTTCTAGACCGTTTTGTATTTGTTGAAATAAGATTTTACTTAGGGTTAACACAACTGATCCAGTGGAGCAAGGCCTTCAGAACAGTCTGGTTATGGAGGTTCCTACAGGTCTGCACACCCTTCTAAAGAGCACAGATACTTTAACAGGAGATACAAAGGGGGCTAACGATGTCTGAACTGGCTGAACACTGGGTATGAATACGTCCAGCACCATCTCACATTCAGAACCAGCAGCACTGGTGTTCAGTCCTATAGATGACATTAGAGGACAACCGGGCACTCAAACAGGTCACTGGCCCAGGCTGAGGTCAGCCCAAAAGCTGCTGTGGGGAGCCACACCGGAAAATGTGGCCATCAATCGGAAAACCAACTGGTGTGGGGCCATGTGTAAATCAATGAAAAGCCGCATGAATGGAAGAGACTGTCCTGAAACAGAGGGATCAGAGTCACACCGGGACAGAGACACAGGAACAGAGGACACAGATGCAGTGTTTATAAGATCGCTTAATCTGTAGGTTTTTCAACTGCAGCCTAAAGGTAATCGAGTGATGAGATGATTCTGCCTTTTCTGTTTCCTCTCTCCTTTCCCCCAAATTTTCAGCCATAGAAGTCATATTGCCGCCTACAGTCCCTGTACTGTATTACATTCTGTCAGACGGAACATATGGATCATATGAATTTTAGAGCATTAAAGAGAGCTTAGAAAAGAAACACTAGAAGTCATATTGCCCCCTGCACTTCATGTAGCGTCTGTCAGTATGACTGTGTGGATCATATGAACATTATAGAGCAGTACAGAGCACTACAGAATATTACAGGGCATTACAGAGTTATAGAACACAAAAGACTGGATCATATGAACATGCTTTTATTTTGAAGTACATAAACACCATTGCAGCCTGAACAGCCACTCAACCCCCCATCCCAAAAAACCCCCCACCAAAACACACTATCCCACCATAAGCACCGGGATGGTGCTTTTTGCCATAAATCTGCATTTTAAAGCTGTGAAAGAAGGAGGGAGCACCCTGAACTTTAGGGAAGACTGGTGTCTCCTCTTTTCCTAAAACTGGTCAAAATGATGACTGAATCTGCTTCTTGAACACTGGTCTTGAATGGTCTCTGTGAGAATTAATGGAAACTGTAGGTGGTGACGGAGGGGATACTGGACAAAATGTGACCACATGTGTGAGACATAGTGTGAGATGTGACCATGAAGTGTGACACATTGCGTGAAATGTGACAAAACATTCAATAACTGTGTTTATCTGTCTAATACAAAGTAAAATATTGATTAAAACAAAGTATTTAAGAGTGATCTGCAAAAATGACCTTTAACCCCAAATGCAGTCTGCCAGCCAAGGACATCTAGTGTCTGAAGTTTCTAAAACTGGAAACTGGAGCTACAAGGCTAAAATTTAATTTTGTTCAGACACAAACTTGTATTACCGTCTTAATTGCTCAATTCATTCATTAGCAAGCACTGTAAGGCATTATTCATTAAAGTTATAGTCAATGTGGGGGTGTATAGTATATCTTTTGTTGATAATTATCACGAAATCGGTCTGAAATTGCAAAAGGCTGCAATGTGCAAATTAGCCTCTAACCCATCCATGTTTCTGACAGGGTGAATTTACTGGGTGTTCTGATGAGTCATGGTCTTCGTTAGGGGTGGGAAATAAAATCTGTTTTTAGATGCATTGCGATGCAGAAATGAAAGATTCTGAATCGATTTTAAAATGTTAAAAATCGATTTTGTTAATGTTAATTACCAATGTAATGTTGAGGAACAAAAAAAAGTGGCTGGAAAGTCTCTGGGGTGCACATAACAAAGACACGAGATGGAGGAGCAAGATATACGACCAGCACCCTCAACATTAAAATCAGGCGTTTGGAAGTGTTTTGGCTTTCATGAAGTTGAAGGGAAAAGGACCTGGACAAGAGTCACACTATATGCAAGTTGAGTAAAACTACATTGAAATATTTTTGGAAACACGACAAACATGAGAAACCACATTGAACGTTTGCACCCGTAGACACAAGAAAAACAGCCGGTGCTGCCACTGCTAACCAGAGGACCATTAAGCAAGTGATGATGTTCAAAATATGCTGAGGTCCACAAGCATTATTTATGTGTCAAAGCTGTGATTTCAGTACAATTTTTTTTTGTTTGAAGAATTACACAGCTGATTGTTTTTTTGATAAAAGAAATTGGAAGTAAATTCATTTTGCTTCATTACAATTGCTTTGCTTTGAAAGTACCAAAGTGAGGGGGGAGAAAGATGCATCAAGATGCATCAGTAATCGTTTTATAATCGCATCGCAGCCCTCTGAATCGTAATCGAATCAAGAGGTGCCTAAAGATTCCCACCCCTAGTCTTCATGTCTTTAACCATTAATGGTGTTGATGAATCAATGCATGAATGGGTGGGGCTATAATGCTGTAACAACAATAAGGAGATATATTAAAAAGTGTGTTTGGTTTTGTGACATCACAAAAAGTATGATTTGAAAATGGGCTGTTTTTGTAGCTTATTTTCCCATGTATGGACTGTATGGATGCGGGAGTAAACTTACCATTTGAAACAATGTTTGCAGACATTATGCCTTTTTCATTTGAAAAGTGATTATCTGGGCCTTTAATATCTCAATCACAATATGTAGCAGGTAGCATAATAGGAAGCTGGTGACCTAGTGGACAGAAAGTTGTGTTCAAATCCAAATGCAAGGTATCGTCCCCACACACTGCTCCCCCAGGTGCCCCTCATTGGTGACAGCCCACTGCTTCACTTGGTGTATAGGTTGAATGCAGAGAAATAATTTTACATTGTTTGTGGTGTGGTGTGGTGTGGTGTGGTCACACATGACTATAAGGTGCCACTTTACTTTAAAATCACAATACTGATGATGTGTAGCTTGAAGCTGATGTAATAATTTTTATACATCTCTGAGACATATCACTTTATGCAAGAAGCCAGCAGGGTACTGTTCCGTAATAGTTGTTCTGGAGTGGATCAAAAAGAGTAAGGTGACGGGAGACATTATTATTATTAATAATCATAATAATACAAATAATAATAATAAATGGACAAAGCGGAGCCACGCATCATGAACAATGTCATGTTAAACAGTGTCTAATGGCTCCTATTCATTCTTAGTGACATTAGCATGTACAGTCCAGGTATTCCTTTAGCAGAAATGTTAGCAAGACCTCAGTAGACTAATGCTAACATACTAAAAGCTGCCTTTCATTCATTCTTAGTAACAGCAGCAGGTTTGCGAAAGGACAGTGACCTTCCCGTTGAGATGACTTTGACACCACATGTCCAGCAGACCACGGCAACAGGTTGTCGACAGAACACATCCATGCGTAGCACACCAAGAACCCCAATTACTATGAGTACTTTTCATCTCTGCCTCTTTCGTTATCATTACTATGACACACAAGAGCTTCTTCTAGTAAAGAAATGACCACACATGACCATCAACCACAACTCAAGATGATTTTGGGGTAATTTCATTCAGCATTGAATGGGCATCTGCCAAAGTTCACCATTCCTTCTGACCAAATCGATCATGCTGCTCAATAACAAGGTTCCTCAACAGTTCTCTACCAAGATGGCTCTTGGTTGGAACTGACTGGGGCCCTAACATAACATGGAGGTCCTTCGACTTCTTGAAAAGGTTCTCCACACATTTGCATGGTGTTCTTTATCCACTGAAAGATTTCTGATGGAACTCAAAGAGGTTCTTCCACCTAATTCAGCTCAGACACCTTTTCCAGGTTGTGGAAGCATGGAGACCAAGTTCCAGCAGTATGTGAGGATCATGGGTAATGGGAGGTACCACCTCTTTAACTTGGAAATCATGAAGTTTATGCAGATCTACCACCCTGGAGAGTTCAGATCCCACATACTCCACATTGCCTGGTACAGTATGTTAGATTAGGGTTGGGGTTTTAGCTCTGCAGGATCTCCAGGATCAGGACTGTTTCTTATTTGCTGCAATTTGCACAAAATGAAAGGTTCTTTAAAGAACCCAAGGTGATTCCTCCATAGCAACACACCCAAAACTAAAAATTGGTGACGAGTCTACTAGCTCAATGTCAAACTGCATTCAAGCTGCTTCACCGCTGTGATGCCAGGGCTGGGACACTCGATGATCTTGTATGTACGACCAGGCCAGGCTTACAATACCGTGACCCTTTCAAGCCGCCCCAGAAAACCTCCAGTGGGAGCATTTCCGAGGCAACCTGATGTCGACGCATTGGTGAAAATGGCAATAACGAAAGGGGAACAGCATGAAAAGTGTGTCCATTTTGAACCGGCATTGTGCTTCAGCATCATGGCAAAAAAAGGAGATGAGGGGTGTAGGCACAGTCACATGCAAATCTTCCACATCACATTTATGTACCATTTTACCATTCAATAACCCCCCCCACCCCTCCACCCCCAAAAAATAGACCCATCCACACCCCCTCCCCTTTGCACACCAAGCATTTGCACATTAAGGTTGAAAACTGTAACGTCACTCTCCAGCCACTGGAAATATATTCACATATACATCTGCATTTATATGGTGTGAAAATGTGCAAATCGTGCACCTCTAGCCATGGATGGTCAGAGTTAAAAAGGCAAGGAAATTTCAGCAGTTCTCCAAAAAGGACATGCAACACTGCAGTTTTGCATCAACGCAACTGTGGCCATCATTATTCATATTATTAAGATTACAATGATTATTTTTGCAATCAACCACATTTTATCCATATTTAAATAGGCATGCTGAGGACATACGAAATGGACATCTGATCTTTTACAGAACTGCCAGTGGTTTTATGGTGCAGACCTGATCGAAGATGATCTATCATGCCAACACGTCAGACTGGTCATAATCAAGACACCATGGCGATGGGTATCTCCAGTGAGGGAATGTGAGCGAGATGATTAGTGGTGAGAAAATGAGAAGGGGTGGATGGGGAGCTTTCCAAAGCATCGCTTTTTGGTACATCATGAGGTGATGGTGATGATGGTGGTGGTAGTGGTGATGATGATGATGATGATGATGGTGATGATGATGTAGGGCTGGGGGAGATGATATGATAAGAATAACCTGAATGGTGGTGATGGTGGTGGGGTCTTTTTTTCCCATTTTGACCCACTTTAGATTGGCAGTGATAAGCCGTGGTGAAGTTGAAACAGCATTATGCCGTTCCACCTTAAACGGTGGGGTTGCTCCACGGAGGCTCGGCGAGTCTCTGCACAGCGCCCCAGCGGCGGCTGGCCCACCATTTAAGGTGGAACGGAATAATTCCTAAAACGGCACAAAAGAAGCAGGACCAACTTAGAGCTGACCACGAGCCTCCAGCCTTAAGTCCAGCC
Organism: Hydrocynus forskahlii; assembly: GCA_037974365.1. Lineage (NCBI taxonomy): Eukaryota > Metazoa > Chordata > Actinopteri > Characiformes > Alestidae > Hydrocynus > Hydrocynus forskahlii. The sequence continues at coordinate 6,162 of JBBPCX010021495.1, read as the reverse complement.
TGAAGTCCAGCCTGGTTCAGGACGCCCCCCCACCACCACCACATCTGTCCCTCCAACCCCTCTAAGTGGGAGGCGGTTCAGGCAGAGGCAGCTTCCAGAGCCCACAGCCCATCTTTAGCCCTCCACTGGCGCCCGCCTCTCGGGAGCCCAAAGCCGGGCGGGAGCTGCTTCTTACCTCAGGCGGCGGCGGCGGCTCCTCTGCAGCTTCCCGAAGCAGCCATTAGCAGCAGCAGCAGCAGCAGCCTCCTTCTCCTTTCCCTCCGCCTGGCTCCTAAACACCTCCAAGAGCCGGACCGAAAAAATACCGGCAAAGGAAAAAAGGGGGGAAAAACTCAAGGACCCTCCAGCCCTCCCCCGCCCCTATCGCCACCCCTCCGACGGGTGCGAGCCCCCCGAAAAATGTCCCGTTTGTTTTTCTTTTCAGTGTTTTTGTGAAATCCTCATCGCGGAGCTCCCTCAGCACAGTCCCGCATAACTAGCAGCCGCGCCGGGAGAGGCTTTCTGCAGGCTGGCTGTTGTTCGTCAGTATTCCTCTTTTCGTTTATCTCTCCCCACCCGCCCGGGAGAAGAAGAAAAATACCCTCAGCCGGTTCGGGGGGTTTGTCCTCGGAGGCTAGCTCTGCGAGGCTAGCTAGTTTCGCACGGCTGCTTGTGGTGCTGCTGCGGCGGCGTCCGAGGCGAGGGGGGCGGGCGGAGGAGGAGGAGGGCTGAGAAGACTGTTATTAGTATTACTTAATGCTAATAATAAAAAACAACGAACGTAAAAGGATAAAAACGAAAAGCGAAGGTTCCTTCCTCCGTCGCACCGCCACAATTAGCGATGAGCCTTCGCCAGGGACCCCCCTCTCGGTGCCCGTTAATCTCGCTCGGCTCCTCGACTGCCTCTGGCTGGGAGAGGGTAACGCGCGCCCTCGCGGCCGGGCTCGTCCACGATCAAATCTTTCTGTGAGGCGCGCCCCCGATACGCGCGTGCCCGGCTCGAGCTGCCTTCGCTCCACAAAATGGCTGCCTAAATAAACCTTGCGTTTAGCTGTAGCAAGCAGCAGCTTTTTTTCTTCTCTCTATTATTGGGAAAACAGCACCTGTAAACAACAATTCCGTAATGAAACCACACCGGAAAACTGTGTAGAGTCGATAAACGTCATGTCAGCCTATAGCTGGCCCTGCTGCCAGACGCTAATACGTGCGATATGTCCTTACAAAAGCGAGGCGGTAGATAGCCAGATGCTAACGGCTACGCTAACCCGAGGAGGCTGGCTGCTGTTTCTGCTGATCACAGCGAGAAACTAAATTGTTATTAATAAAAACGAAAAAATATCTCATTAAAACAGGCACTGGACACAGTAGTCATACTGGACTAAGTGGAGTTGAGTAAATCTGAATAGTGCCTTGATGCTTGCGAAATATTTAAGTAATGAATAAAAATACTGATCGTGGCGGCTCCTAAATTCTTAGAAGTTGTAATATTTCCAGTTTTATATCGCTTGAAACCCAGCAGTGTGGACTTTTCGGGACTTTATTTTCATGTAAGCGTTGATTCACGAAGATCAGCACCGCTGGTGATGTTCTGAACTTATATGAACTTCATTAATTGCACTTAAGTATAATAAACAGTCCGAAATGTGGTGTGAATTATTTCAATAGTTGGAATACCTAATAGGACCAGAAACAGATAATAGTGTATAACACATGTATGTATAAAATTAATCAATACATACACATTTTTAATTTAGGTATACAGCTGTAGAGTAAACATGAGGTTATTATGAACGACATAATATAGACAATAGTCATTAGTTATTTTTTTTACTATTGGGGTAATTGTGTTATTACATTTATCATGATTGTTATTATTATTAATAGTAGTAGTGGTGGTAGTAATATTTGTAGTTTTATCATTAATAACAAAGGCTCAGTTTTTGGGAATATTCAGTCTGAAACTGGTTGTCATCATTATTGTCATCATTATTGTTATTATTATCCTGATTGTTGCTGCAAATGTTACTATTAGTCGTAGTAGTTATTATTTATTACTTGCAGTACTGTTATCAATGTTCAGTAAATGTTCATGTTTTTGGGAGAATATTCTGAGGCTGGTTGTGATTGTTGTGATTATTATTATCAAGGTTATGATTGTTATTACTACTGTTAATCTTAGTTGTAGTGTTAGCAGTGTTATCGTTAATATTTAGTGTTTTTTTGGGAATAATCTGAGGCTATGATTACTATTTAAATTATTATTATTGTTATTGTTATTGTTACTGTTATTATTAGCAGTACTAATACTTGCAGCAGTAGTGGTAGTGGCAGTATTATTAATATTCAGTGTTTTGGGGGAAATATTCAGGCCGTAGTTATTGTTATTATTATTAGTAGTAGTACTAGTAGCAGTAGAAGTAGTTGTACTTTAGCAGTATTATTGTTAATCTTTAGTGTTTTTTGGGAATATTGAGGCAGTTTTTGATTACTGTTCCTATTATTATTATTAGTCGTAGTAGTATTTTAGCTGTATTATTATTATTAATATTTTGTGGTTTTTGGGAAACATTTCGAGTCTGGCTGTAATTATTGTTGCAATTATTATTACTATCATTATTGTTATGATTGATCGTAATATCAGCGGTGTCATTATTAATATTCAGTGGGTTTTTTAAGGCTGGTTGGAATGTCTCTTAAAGGATTTAACTAATGTGACCTGCCAGTGTAAAGGTGGAAATACTGGAAGTTTATTTGTCTGGGTTTTTCAGAGCGAGCTGCGATTAATCAGCCACTAATCGCACTGCAGACCAGCGGGGACTTTTAATTTGTAATTGTTGTCTAACTGTACTAACGCTCAAAATAAATGGGGTGAATAACTTTAATAAATAATTAACACTAATACAAATGGACACGGCTGTTTGTTTTTTTTTACCTCTTTTCGGCTGCGCTAGCAAGGATCTTTAATTAGTAATTGTGTAAAGGTATTACTATCCCTCAACAATATATAATTTATTTGTAATGTACTTTATACGGGAAACATATCTCAAAGAAAAAAGCATCATTATAAAAATACAAATAAAAACTGACACGAAACATGTTAGCAAGCTTAATTAAAGGTCATTTTGCTTTAAAAATGTTTTTAAGTATTTTTCAAGTCAAGATAGAGGACGTGCGTCATTTCAATGAAATGACGTCAGTGTTCATGTGGGTTCTGGAGTTCTGACCGGACACCCTCTTGTGGCCAATGAAGAAGCTCTAAAGGTGTCATCAACCAATTTCTGCAAAAAATAACATACGAAGAACCTGAAGAGTCATCCAGAGTGTGGTGTGAAACGGTTAATTGTATTGCTCTCTTTACCGTGGAGGTGAATGTAACCAGACGTCTCCAACACAAATGCAGCCGTTTAATTCACTCAACCCCCAATGAAGCTCCACATGTCTCTGAGTGTTTTTAGGGATGTTGATTGTAGTAAAATAGTGGAGAATCTGAACTAAATCACTTTTCGATGGGGGACTACTTTCCCACACGACGCCCTGCATTTATAACTCCACCATAAATGGGTTTAGTTTTAGGACCAAAAGTTTCTCAAAACTCTTATAGAACAATGTCTCAGGTGTCAGGCAATGCTACCATAATCATCTAACGCAGGGGTGTCAAACTCCGATCCTGGAGGGCCGGTGTCCATCACAGTTCTCCTGCTCAAACACATTCACTAAACCTGGCAATTACCTAGCAAGGTGAACCAGGTGTTTCTGAGCAGGGAAATCACCAAAACGTGCTGGACCATGGCCGTCCAGGACTGGAGTTTGACACCCCTGATCTAACGGAACAACTTTCTGTGATGCGCTTGAATGAATAGACCTCCACTGTGCACAGTTCTGACTAGACGCTGATTCACTTTTTGCTCAGAAGAAAGACAGACCTGAATAATTACTGTAGAATTACTGATGTATGTCAAACTGTCTTATCTTTGGCATACTGAGTAGATTAAATGAAAGAAATGGGAACAAATGTTGTACTGTGACTGCGAAGTACCTAAAGATACAAGGAGCCTAGATAAAGGAGTTCCAACCACTCAGCATTCAGCACCACCAGTATTCTGATCACCGCCTGATCATCTGGAATCATCTGCACCGGTTTCTTCACTGGTTTAAGCCTTAAGTTAGATGAGCTTTGTTATAACGGGTAAAGGGGGCATAAGTGTGAGGGTTAAGAACCTTGCTCAAGGACACAATAGTGGGACAGTGGGGTTTTGAACCTGTGACTTTGTGGTCATTGGGTTCACAGACAAGAGTTTTACCCACTAGGCTACTACCACCCTGTTATGCTTGAATGATTCAGACATTGGTCACAGTGTAGCATAACAAACAAAAATATTCCTCTGAAACTGGTCAGGTTCAGGGACTTGACTGAAAATGAGTCTTTGAAAGTGTACATTAGACTACATTAAAATACAAGAAAGTCTGACTCCTTGGAAACAAAATATGAAGAAAAGACTGGGATAAAGACTTTTGCACAGTACTATAGATAGGGTTTTCTCAGAATATTGATCATTAGATGACTAAACCCTGGTTTATTTTTATTTATAAAGTGATCTCAGGCCATATGTCGCCCCACATCACATCCCTGATCTTTAAATGATGAGCATTACACTAAAGTATACTGAATACTGAGTTTATACTGAACTTGGAGCTGCTTTCATCTCCAGAAGCTTTAGCTGGACGCTCTAAATCTCAGCTCGCTGGTGTCCCTCAACCACTTTTACCAATTTCCTACATATTCATTCATACTCCAAATCTTACTTATATTGTACATTTATTACTTTGCATCTTTCATATTTATCTGTTTTTACACCATCTGTTGTTAAATTAAATTTCTCAATGTGTCTGTGAGTGAAAATAAAGGTTGATTGACTTCACTTTTGACTACATTAGCCTCATGGCTCTAGCACTAAAACCAAAACACGTCACAGCTCTACTCGGCTGCATTTGGGCAGAAGGGGGGAACATTTTCTGTCTCTTTCACCCCTCCTTTAAAATTGGAACTGGTGATAGAGTGTTAGAGATGTAATCAGAGAGGTTCACTGTGAGTTTGTGTGTTCTGGAGAAAATGAGCTTGCTCACAGTGGTGGTGAATGGAACCAGATGTCTAAATCTAAAATTTCCCTCACAGAAAGTTATTCCACGAAATAGTTATGGTTGCACTGCCTGATGCCTGAGATGTTGTTCTATGAGTTTTGAGAAACGTTTGGTCCTAAAACTGAACCCATTCATGGTGGAGGGATACATGCAAGGTGACCAAATAGTTCCCAAAGAAAACTAATTTTGTTTTTGTCAGATTTGCCGTATTTGTACCATCATCCAAATCCATATAAAACACAGAGACATGTGGAGCTTCACTGGGAGTTGATAGTGACCCTGTATTTGGATTGAAGACATGTAGTTATAAGGGGTTAATATTTTCTGTTTCTTTAAGCCATCACTTTGCAGGTTAATCTGGACCATAAATACAAATACAGACATCAGTCATTTTTAATATTTGAATATATTCTTTTTATTTATTAATAGGTAACTCAATAAAATCAGTCTTTTTTGGCACTAAGAGTTGCTGTGTGTTTTCTCCAGTACAGCGCACCAGTTCCCCTGGTCGTGATAAACCTCTCGCACCCTTACATTCTGCACAGAAGAGCACAGCTCCTCTAGCTCCCCCTGCTGGAACACGTGGTAAAAGCGATGAAACACTCGTCCAGAAATGCCTGTGGCTTCAAGGTTTCTGTCACCTTTAAGGTACCATGGCACCAGAAGGTCCTGGGACATGAAGGCCGTGCGATTGGTGTGGATGCTTAGCTTGGTCTGGTTCGTGTCCCCCTGCTGTTCTTCCAAGACAGAGACATTAAAGTCCCTGTCCTTCTGCAGACTCTTACTCTCCTTCAGTCTGGAATATTCTCGCAAGTCCTCCTGGTACTTGAGGGTTTTGAGGTATTTGGATCTCTGTTTGTTGAAATTTTGCTCTTTGGCCCAAACGTAGATCAGAGCTCGACCGCCGACCTTCAGAAGGCGCACCAGCTCTTTAACAGCCGCAAGTCTTCTCTCCTAAAAACACGAGGAACAAAACACACACACACACACACACACACACACACACACACACACACACACACACACACACACACACACACACAC
>JBBPCX010021485.1:0-16827 GCA_037974365.1 Hydrocynus forskahlii | reverse complement strand
CCTCCTAATGCAAGACAATGCTAGACCTCATGTGGCTGGAGTGTGTCAGCAGTTCCTGCAAGACGAAGGCATTGATGGTATGGACTGGCCCGCCCATTCCCCAGACCTGAATCCAATTGAGCACATCTGGGACATCATGTCTCGCTCCATCCACCAACACCACGTTGCACCACAGACTGTCCAGGAGTTGGTGGATGCTTTTGTCCAGGTCTGGGAGGAGATCCACACTACTGAGCCTCATTCTGACTGGTTTTAAGGACATTACATCAAAGTTGGATCAGCCTGTAGTGTATTTTTCCACTTTAAGTTTGAGTGTGACTCCAAATCCAGACCTCCAGGGGTTGATAAATTTGATTTCTATTGATAATTTTTCAATGATTTTTGTTGTCAGCACATTCAACTATGTAAAGAACAAAGTATTTAATAAGAATATTTCATTCATTCAAATCTAAGATGTCTTATTTTTGTGTTCCCTTTATATTTTTGAGCAGTGTACATATATTTATTTGAATGCGCTGTCATGCACTATTCTTAGGTGATTTGATCATCCAGCAGTTCATAGAGATGCTGTCCCTGGAGGTCAGAACTGAGGAATTTCTGTCCAGCCATTCAAGAAAAGACTGGATGTCTTTCTAAGCCGCATCACTGTGACCTGCCCACAAATTTGGTCCTTTATCCAGACGTTTCTACTTCTATCACACGGGCAAGCAACAGTGGAAAGGGGCTTTTCGGTGAATAAAGAAACTGAAACTTCTAACATTCAAGAAGACACCAATGTAGCGCAGAGAATCATCTGTGACTATATCTCTCGCCTTGGAGGAGTTACCAAGGTCCCCCTCATGCCAGCCCTGCTTTACTCTGTCTCATCTTCCAGAGCAAAGTACAGAATTCATCTTGAGACAGAGAGAAAAAAGAGGGAATCTCAAGCAGAGTCAGAAAAGCCATTGAGGCCATTGAGGAGAACCTGGAGCAACTGCAAAAGCACAGAAGATCCATCCAGGAGGTAGCCGAATATCTGGTCAGGGATGCTGATAAGTTGGAGGACCAGGCTGAAGCCAAGCAAGCAGGCAGCAAGATGGCAGAACTAATAGCAAAGTCTAATGCCTTTAGATGGAGCCACAAGGAGAAGTTGGCTGAACTCATTAAACTGGATTTCACACACACGCACACACACAGATGTATGAACACACACATGCGGACATAAACCTCTCACACAGTTGTTGTGTTTTTATTATATGATTTTGATGGTGTTTACACAGTGTTGAGATTGCAGCAGAGCTGTCTGATGTTATGTTGAGAGATTGCAGCAGATCTTTAAAGTCTGTAGACCTCAGAGCATATTGTTCTATAAAGTAATTTTTATGATTCGATTTGATGAATTGATTTTAGATTATTTCCTTCATATGCCAGGAAAGGTGCGACGTTGGTCTTAAATTTCATTTAAAGTGGTCTTAAAAAGGTATTTAAAGGTCTTACATTTAAGATTAAAAATCCTGAGTGTACCCTGGAGGTGGACTTGCTGGTGTGTTTTGGATCATTGTCCTGCTGCAGAACCCAAGTGCGCCCAAACTGATGGCCACACATTCTCCCTCAGGATTTTTTTGTAGAGAGCAGAATTCATGGTTTCATCAATCACCGCAAGTTGTCCAGGTCCTGAAGCAGCAAAACAGCACCAGACCATCACACTACCACCACCATGTTTTACTGATAGCATGTTCTTTTTCTGAAATGCTGTGTTACTTTTATGCCAGATGTAACGGGATGCACACCTCCCAAAAGTTCTACTTTTCATCAGTCTACAGAATATTGTCCCAAAAGAAATGGGGGTCATCAAGATGTTTTTTGGCAAAAGTGAGACAAGCCTTTGTGTTCTTTTTGGTCAGCAATGGTTTTCGCCTTGGAACTCACCATTGTATGCCATGTTTACCCAGTCTCTTTCTTATGGCTGAGTCATGAACACTGACCTTAACTGAGGCAAGTGAGGCCTGCAGTTTTTTAGATGTTGTTCCGGGCTCTTTTGTGACCTCTTGGACGAGTCCTTGCTGCACTCTTTTTAGGCAAGCCACTTCTAGGAAGGTTCACCACTGCTCCATGTTTTCTCCATTTGTGAATATTGGCTCTCACAGTGGTTTGCTGGAGTCCCAAAGCTTTAGAAATGACTTTTAACCTTTTCCAGACAGATGGATGTACTTTTTCACATAGCGCCATGTAGGTTTGGATATTTTTTTTTCCTTAAGTGATGATTTTAAATAAAATCATCACTTAAAAACTGCATTTTGTGTTTACTTGGGTTATCTTTGTCTAATATTTAAATTAGTTTGATAATCTGAAACATTTAAGTGTGACAAACATGCAAAAAAATAAGAAATCAGAAAGGGGGCAAATGCTTTTTCTCAGGACTGTATATAGTAATTATGAACACTGTAGATATATATACAGGTACACAACAGGCATTGACAAAAACAGTAATAATGCACCAGAAACAGCAATAATGCAGCAAGACAAATTGCACATTTTACCCAGTAATATTTCACCCAAAGAAATTGTTTCATCAATGTTTCATCAATAATACTGCACCCAAGAGAACCTGCATGTATCAGTCCATGAAGTTTGGATGTGTGTATTTCTGTGGTCAACTGCTAGGTAGAAGCTGGAAGAAAAGACCTTTGGAATTTCTCCTTCCCATACTGTGGGTGCAGCATCCTGCCACTGAAGGAGCCGCTCAGTGCTGTCAAAGCCTCTTGCATGGGGTGCGAGATGTTATCCAACAGGAGTGACAGCTTAGCCACCATTCTCCTGTCACTCACAACCTCCACTGAGACCAGAGGGCATGACAGAACAGAGCTGGCCTTCCAGATCAGCCTGCTCAGCTTCTTGCTGTCTGCAATGGAGATGCTGCTGTCCCATCAGACCACACCATAAAAGATTCCACTACTGAGTCCTAAAAGGTCTTCAGTAGTGGCCCCTGTACTCCAAAAGACCTGAGCCTCTGTAGTGAGTACAGCCTACTCTGCCCTTTTTTGTAGAGAACATGTGTGTTTCTTCATCTGGTAAGCTAGCTTGAGTTTTCTTCTGTTACCTCTACAAAAAATGTGCCTCACCTCTATACCTGTTCACATATCTTACAGGCCGAGGAGATACATTCTGCAATGGCATGGGAGAAATCACAGTAACCTCTCTCAGCTGCTTTTTTCTCCACAGCCTTCTACAATGGTTCGTGGTGGTCTTTGAGTGCCAGTCCAGCGATAAAGTCAACTTTCTTGATGCAAGATTGGCAATTCCACAGAGATGTGGATCATACCACAGAATTCCACTACTCTGGCTGCTCTCTCCTCTGCCATGTCCTTCTCTCACTCTCCTCGCACTACAGGCTGAGGAGCGGGTACAGGTTTGCTTCTCTCACGTAGATGGCGCTTCACACCTCTCAGTCTTTCCCTGCTCAATGTCTCATCCTTTGAATTCCATTCTGTTACTGTAACATATCCAACTAAGCTCCATATTATTGACCTTTATCACCCAAATGGCCCTCTGTGTAACTTCATTGATGAACTGGACATCCTCTTGAGCTCATTTCCAGTTAAAGACTCTCCACTGATCCTCCTTGGGGACTTTAATCTTCCGGGTGACAAATTGCAGACCTATAGGAGCTTTCGATACTCCTATAGTTCTTTGGCCTGTCCCTCGGCAAGTCCCCTCCGACCCACAAAGCTGGCAACACCCTTGACTTAGTATCAACCAGATCACTTCCTATGTTCAATATATGGTCCGCTCCTCTAATCATCTTCTATCTTTCAAATTTCCTCTTCAAACCCTCTCATCTCATCACCCACATGTAACACCTACAACTACCTGTAGAAATATATCTTCTCTATCTCAGTCATCTCTCTCCTCCTCTATTCTTTTTTCTTTATCGCTCCCTAACTCCACTACCCCCTGTCCATCTTCAGTTGAATCAGCTACAGCTCACTTAATCTACTCTGCCCATTGTCTTCCAGACCAGGGCAGAGTAGATTCTGCCCCTTGTCTTCCAGACCGGGGCAGACCGTCTTCCAGTCTCCCATGTCCTCCACAGCTCAATTAATCTACTCTGCCCCTTGTCTTCCAGACAGAATTGTGTCTCTCCCCCGGCCCCATGACTGTCTGAGGTCCTACGAAAGGAACCAAAGGGAACAGCCGCAAGAAGATGGAGGAAAATGCTTTGTGACAGTGATCTCATCACTTATTGCTCTCTCTTATCTAAATGTGCCACTGATTTAACTTCTGCAAAGTCTTCTTTCTACCGAACCAAGTTTGAAGACACAGCATCCAACCCTCAGAAGCTCTTTGCCACCTTTTCATCATTTCATAAATCTCCATCTCTCCCTGTTTTCCAGCTCTCTCACCTGCAGACATCGCCATGTTCTTTGATGAGAAGATTGGTGACATTAGTAATTATATCCTGCCAATCATCAAGTTGCCTCCCAGCCAAAGATGAGCCCATGCCATCTTTCTCTTGAGGATTTGTCATTGCTCCTGATGTCAAGCAAACCCACCACATCTCCGCTCAACCCTATCCCATCAAGTATGCTCCAGACAACATCTTTGGATCTAACCATGTATATTGCCTACATCATCAATGGTTCCTTAATGACTGGCCATGTCCTATCTGCTTTCAAGTCTGCATTGGTCACACTAATTCTGAATTAATCCACGCTGGACTCCTCAGATATCCACAGCTACAGACCAGTATCTCTCCTCTCCTTCCTGCAACATTCTGTTTATAACTAACTCAACATCTTTCTTTCTCAAAACAGGCTTCAGGACCCTCACCACTCCAAGTTCAAGGCTGTGTGCTCCACTGTAACTGCACTACTAGCCATCTCTGAAGAACTTCATGCAGTTAGATCAACCAACCTGTCTTCTGCTCTGATTCTTCTTGACCTTTCTGCAGCCTTCGACACGGTAAACCATCAGATCCTCCTGAATACTCTCTCCAGCCTTGGGATATCGGGCACAGCCTGGCAATGATTTGCATCCTACCTTGACCGGAAGTACTGGGTGCCAGTTTGCCCCGTGAAGATTGTCCACTGGTGTTCCACTTCTCTTTTCTCTATATACTGGTACTCTTGGGGCTGTAAGAGCCTCACATGGCTTTTCCTATCACTTTTATCCAGATGACACTCCAGTGATGATCAAGTCTCAACCCACATCTCAACCCACATCTCAGACTGTCTGGCTGACATCTCTTCTTGGATGGCGGCCTACCACCTGAATCCCAGCAAAACTGAGCTTCTTTTCATCAATGGGAGTCCATCACCAAGCCATGACCTCACCATTACTTTTGAGAATTCCCTCAATTATTGAGGACTCCCTTATTATTCCCTCAAAGAAGGTAAGAAATCTTGGTGTCATGCTAGATTATGAACTGTAATTCTTGTTGCACATTGACCACCTCCCCAGGACATGCAGATACCTTCCAGTTACTCGTCCATTCTCTGGTCATCTCTAAATGGGACTACTACAACTCTTCTAGCTGGACTAACTTTGAAGATTAACCTTGCAGCTGATTCAGAATGATTCCTTGCAGCTGATTCCTAAATTCTCACATACCACACCTCTACTACAGAACCTTCACCGGCTCCCAATTCAAAACCTTAAACCCTATCAGTGATGAGGCCGACTATTGCAGAGTCGTCAGAGAACTTTAGTGGAGTTGTATGAGAAGTCCGCAGTGTAGATGGTGAAGAGAAACTGAGCCAGAACTGTTCCCGGCAGGTCACCCGTACTGCAGATGACCCTGTCCGACACACAGCCCAGGGTTCTCACATACTGTGGTCGGTCAGTGATGTAGTTCAGAATCCATGTGGTTAGATGATGGTCCACTCCTGTGTGCTCCAGCTTGTCCCTCAGGACTGGGGGCAGGATGATGCTGAAGGCACTGCAGAAATCAAAGAACATGATTCTTACAGTACTCCAGGTGGGAGAGTGAACGATGAAGGAGGTGGATGATGCCATCATCTACCCTGATGCCTGGCTGGTAGACAAAGTGAAGAGGGTCCAGTGATGAACTCACCCGGGGCTGAAGCTGAGCAAGGACTAACCGCTCAAGGGTCTTCATCAGGTGTGATGTCAAAGCCACAGGCCTGTAGCTGATGAGGTCCTTGGGATGTGGGGTCTTCGGCACTGGTACCACACAAGAAGTTTTCCGAAGCTGTGGTAGTCTCTCCAGCTTCAGGCTCAGGCTGAACATGTGCTCCATCACACCAGACAATTGATCTAACAACCCTTGAACTCCTAACGTTGATCCTCCTAAGTTCCCTCCTAACCTGAATGGTTGAAATATACAGGCTGGAGCAGAGTGATCGTGTGCTGGTGGTTTTGGTGTGGTGTGGGGTGTGGCAGTGTGGTGTGGGCGGTGGTTGGGGGAGTACTGAGCAAAGAATATGGGAGAGGTTTGAAGTGTATTGGAAGTGTGAAGTGTCTGAAGTGGAATGGGGGTGGGGGTGTCTGTAGCAGATGTTGGAGGATGCATTAGAAAGATCAGTGTGGGTTCAGAGGCAGGGGCCGATGATGAATCAAACCTGGTGAACAAGTGGTTCAGTTCAATTGCCCACCTCACATGTCCCACTGGCAGAAAGTTCTGTTCTTTGTGGCCCGAGATGGTTGTAAGGCCTCTCCAGACTCTGCTGAAATGGTTCTGCTGAAGCCTATTTTCCATCCTCTGCCTGTATCTGTCTTTTTCATCCCTGATCAGTCTTTTCAGTTCTCCCTGCACCCCTTTCAGCCCCTCATTGTTTCCAGACTTGAAGGCCCTCCTCTACTGTTTGAGAACAGCCTTGATTTCTAGAGTAATCCAGTGTTTATAATTTGAAAAGCACCACACAGTCCTGGTGGCTATGGTGTTATTCACACAAAGATAAATGTATTCCGTAATGCAAATCACAAGACTGTCGGTGTCCTCCCCATAGTCATCACACAGCACTTCTGTCACACACACCAGTCACGTGACGCAGATAAACAGGAAGTTGGTACTACTCTGCACTCTGTCACTGAGTCCCATGCCTGCTCATCTCCAGCACAAATTTCCTGGTTCCATGAGTTCCGTGTATGTCCGTGATTGGGTACATCCCAACCTGATCTCACGACTTTTCATGCAGCCATCACGATATACTGTCACGTTTCTCCTTCTTTCTCTCCTTCTCTCCTTTGCCAGGAAGCCCCTCACTCCCCTACCGGGAGTCCACTACTGATCTCCGGAGCAGAGGCCACTCCGAGAAGCCCCTGATTGTCCTCTGGGGCTGAGCTCCCTCCGTGGGGTTCCCTCCTGGGAGCCCTTCCTTGGTCCCCAGGTCCCAAGCCACATCGGGGAGCTCCTCCTGAGTCCTCCAAGGCCCTAGTAGACCCCTCCAAAAAATTCAGGGGAAGGCCCCTCTTTACAGTGTAACAGCCCCTCTCTAGCCTCCATAGGCCCCTCACTAGTGGCTATAGGCCTCTCGGCTACGGCTACAGGCCCTGGGTCTACAGCTGCGACTACAGGCCCCTCTGCAGCTAAGGTTATGGACCTCTCAGCAATGGCTACAATTATAGGACCCTCTACAGCTACAAGCCCCTTACCGGCTAAAGACTCCTCTGTTGGCCTCCCTGCCAAAGCTACAGGCCCCTTTGTGTCTAACAGCCCCTCTAAAAGCCCTTCTGCGGCTAACAGCCCTTCTGGAAGCCCCTTTGCAGCTAATAGCCCCTCTACAAGCCCCTCTGCAGCTAACAGTCCCTCTAAAATCCCCTTTGCGGCTAACAGCCCCTCTTCTGGGCTAAGCTGCTGGGCTAACGGGCTAAGCTGCTGGGCTAACTGCCTAAGCTGCCGGGCTAACTCAGGCTTTAGTGGCTGGGCTAACTCAGGCTTTAGTGGTTCGGCTAACATGTGCTCAGCTAATAGAGGCTCATCTATCATAAGTTTTAGTGGCTATGCTAATACAGGTTTTAATGGCTCGGCTAATGAGCCTAGCAGCTCCTCTAATGGGCCTAGTAAATCTATAGATTCTACTCCTCTTACTATGGGCTCGGGACAGCTGACTGCTTCAGTTACAGACCTAACTGCCCCACTAACAGGCTACCTCGGGCTGGTAACAAAAGCCAGGGGGCAGGCATGGGAAGCTGCAGCCTACTCTGGAACGCAGGCATGGGCTGTTGTGGCTTGGTCTCAGCACTGGCGAGCGTTGTCTCAGTGGCACTGATGAGCGTTGTCTTCGCGGCGCTGGCGAGCGTGGACTTCGCGGCGCTGGCAAGCGTGGTCTCTGTGGCTCTGGCAAGCGTGGTCTGGGCACTTGGAAGCATTGTCTGGGCGCTTTGAAGCGTGGTCTCAGTGCTAGGAAGTGCAGTCTCGGCGCTTGGAAGTGTGGTCTCGGTGCATGGAAGCGCAGTTTCGGCGCTCAGAAGCGTGGTCTCAGCTACACTCAGGAGTTGACAAAGGCCACTATGATGGTTGTAACGGTACATGTATTCGTTCTGAACCGTCGCGGTACACGTGTCACAGTTCGGCACATGATATTGTTCGGAGAATACACGGTACAACAGAGAAGACGCGATTAAAGTAATGCAGAACTAAATTTGCAAGCGTGAATTTCATACGGAAACATTAAACAGCGACCTTTAAAGGGTTTAGCTGCAAGCTGATTCGAATCTCATGAAAGCGCCCATAACATGGCTACTGAAAATGGCACAGATGAGCTGGAAGACCCACCTGCGTCTTTTAAATTGAGCGTGTGGGATTATTTTGGGTTCCCAGTGAATTATGATGGCAATGGAGAGCAAATTGTAGATCGGTAAGACGGTGTGTTGGCATTGCTGAGCACCTGTAGGGTATGTGTGCAGAAACACATCAAACACATCAAATATGATAACACATCTTCGACGGCATCATCCAGATGTGAAAATATCCACTGGGGCGAGGCAAAAAAAAAACGGAATCCAACTGCTGCTCCCGGCAGTTTTAAACAGCCTCTAGATAATTAATCAGTGCATGTTTTCACTGTGAGTTTGTTTGCTGTTTTCACTACATTGTGAAAATGTGAAAATATTCTTGTGCATATTTTTGTAAAAAAGAAACTAAAGCTGCCACTTGGCAAAAGAATGCCATACCTGCCATCTCATTTACTTTATATTAGGTAAGACTAATATTAATTACTAATTTCTATTAATAACACAAAATGTTTCAGTTGTTTTTTGTCATCCATACATGAAAATATAAGCAAGAGTGTGTGTTTACTGGTTAATACACTGCTGTTTATTTAAAATACAAACCAAGCCTCATGCTTTAGAATTTTTTGTTACTTAACTTCGCTGTATCAGAACCGTACCGAACCATGACGTCAGAACTATAGTATGAACCGAACCGTGACCTTTCTGTACACCCCTAGCACCCGATAATGGATGCAGGGATGGAGGCCATCTTTTTTTTCTTTACAAAGAAAAACCCCGCAGCCGCAGGGGAGAAAGAGGGCTGGATGGTGTCCTGACTAAAGCCCCTTCAGTGACAAACTCTTCCATAGCACGCTGGTCCCCCGTGGAGAGAGAGAACAGCCAGCTGCCAGGAGGTACTGTTACTGGCAGGGGGTTGATGGACAAGTCATATGGCCAATGAGGGGCAACTTGGTTGTGCGTCATTTACAAAAAACCTTCGCCAGGTCATGATACGGGACAGGAATTGCCTCCGTATCAACTTCAGGGATTCCCCAGAGCACGTACCAGCCTTCATCTGGAAGTAAAGCTCCTTACAGGCTGGGTCCCACTGAAGAATGTGGTTGTTGGTCCAGGAGATCATCGAGTCATGACGGAGGAGCCAGGGGTATCTTAAAAGGATAGGAGGAGAAGTGAGAGCGGTGACATATAATTGAATGGATTCTTGGTGATCAGTGAGGATGAGGGGAAAGGTCTAGTGGGTTTGTGGCCCAACTGAATTTTACCTGTACCATCAAATGGGAAAGGTGGGAGAACTGACTGAAGATGGTTTCGGAGTTGAAGCAGCAGGGGGCGCCATCGTCTTATTTTCAGTGATGGTAGGTGGCAGGGTCCCGGGGGCTGGCTTTGGATGGAAGCTCAATGCATAAGCACAGTTGGATCAGGCCCTCTACAGTAGCGGGTAGCTCCCGTCCGGTAAGTTAATCCATTCTGGCAGCCAGCCCCTCATAAAAGACTGTCATAAAGTTTCCACTGCCAGGGTTCGGAACTCAGCGGCGTATCAGCTTATGGTCTCCTTGCCGTAGATGATAAAGACGCGAGTCGGTCTCCACTTCACTATCCGGATGTTGAAAAGTGGCCCTGAGTTGGTGGACAAATTCCGGATAAAAATGGGCTATATCAAAGTCCACCCTCAGGACCTTGGTGGCCCACTCAGGGAGGAGGAGGGAGTGCAATCTTTCTCGTATCAGTGGTTTAACGAGAAGGCTGAAACTCAAAGACAAGGTTTAAGTTAGTCAAGAACACATTGCACTTCCCATCTCCCCCATCACATTTATTAGGCAGAGAAATATTGGATTCTGAAGGTAAAGGGGGCAGGGAAGAAGACCGGGCCACTTTTTGCCATCCTCGAGAGCCGTGAGCTGTTGAGCAAGCTCTACACGCACCGCGAATGACTCATGCAGTGCCTGCCGCAAACCCACAACATCTTGATTCAGCCCATTAATCATCACCCATTAATCATTGCCACCTACAGTGTCACACAAAGCAACAAACTCTGCCAGGTATACCCGGGTTGGGTTCAGTCATTCTGTCAGGATGAATGGCCAACAGTAAATCTGATCACAGAGTGGCACGAGAGGGTTGGTAGTCCACGCACTTTGATCTGCGAGCACTCTCTGAATAGATTAGAGATTCCCACCTGGAATCCACGCTCTCATACACACACCAAACAGTGTACCGGAGTACTCATGGTTCAAAAGAGATGAGGCTGGTTTAGTGAAGGGTGAGGACTCAATGACTGAGCAGTGACTACCACCTTGACCTTGGCTTATATACCATGTGATGCATTAACTTCCGAGTCCTCTTAGGTGTCATGTGACTGGTGTGTGTGACATTTATTATACAACTTATATAGCTTTTTTTTACTTTGGCTTACAACTGATCTATTTCTTTGATTAGTTTGGCTAACTCAAGTCACTCGGTATGAGCCTTTTTCTTAATGTTTACAGAATAGCAAATCATTAGCCCCTAAGACATGCTTTTAATGTATTCCAGATTATCAGACTAGAGGTATCATTTGTTGTATTTGTTTGAAAAAATTGTATTTGTTTGTTCTTCCATTAATTTTAAGAAATGCCAAAAGGGTTGAATTAAAACGCCAGTGTCTTTTATATTGGGGAACATTAAAAAAAATGTATGGATAGCACTAAAGGGGCATGGTCCAATACCAGTATGCTCTGGTAATTACAGGAGAGGACTAGTGAAAGCAACTGATTATCGATGAGAAAATAATCAATTCTAGAATAGGCATGGTGAACCTGTAAAAAAAAGAGTACTCTCTTCCATCGGGATGGAGACAGGGCCAAATGTTTGTATAAAGAGGATTAAACAAGAGAAGCAAATAAGCTTATTGTGATAGGGTTGGGAGAGGATTGATCTAGCATGGGATCGGGATCCAGCCAGCAGTTAAGATATCCGCCAAGTATGAGAGTTTATGAGCTCAGATAAGGTAATGAAGGGAAAACATGCTTAAAGAAATTCACGTTATCAATATTGGGGGCATATATATTGGCCAGTATTACTTTAGTATTATATAGTTTACCTGAGACAAAGACATACCAACCGGAAATTATATCATATTTTTCAAAGAGAACATTTTGATAAAAAAGAATTGAATGGGTGTTTCCTGTAGAAAAATAACTGCCGCTTTGTATTGTTTTTAATGTGTGAGAGCACCTTCCTCTTTTTAATGATTTAGGTGATATAGGCCCTTGATATTCCAGCTTACAAAGTTTACAGGACTGCCCGTTCACTTTCACTAAAATGGGCCGACAAGTGTAGGAAAGGACAGAATCCCAAACGTAAATAATAAAGTAAGATTCTACTGCAAACGATAATGATCCCAACATATTCGAGGCCAGTACAGCCTCCTAAAGCATTACTGGCAGTGGAGGATGCCTCCAACCTCCCCCCACCACCCACTGCTCTCCCCCTGCCCAACAAGACAGCTGCCAAAAAAAATAACAGCAAGCTCTCCAAAAACTCTTCCTGTCTTCCTCAAAGAATCTTTAGCTCACATAATGTTCTTTTCAATACACATAACACTCCTAGAGTAACGACTGAACTTTGAAATATCGGAACAAGAGCAAAACATGTTCCCAGATAAAACATTGAAAGTTAAGGTGAAGATAAGAAGATAATAATGATAAAAGGTAAAATGAATAGTAATAATAATTATAGCAATAATAATAATACTCTAAGTACCAAAACTCTTTAGCAAATACTCATAACTGTAGTTAAATGTTATTTTACACAATCCGAAAGTATGTAAGAAAGAATAAACACAAATTAAAGCGGTGTAAAGTACTCACATGACTGCCACATGAGTAACCATGCTAGCCAAAGCTGCCTAAGTAACTCAACACTAATCACCCAAATACTGTACAAAAAGGCAAGCCCAACTGAGGTAGTTAAGGTCAGTTTGTTAAGATCACTTATCAAATGTGTACGATAATTCAGATGCAGCGTGCCGGTCATTCGCATATCTCCTCGTGTTATGGAGAAAATTGGAGCTGGAACCCAAGTCTGGAACCTTTTTCTAAGTCAAAAATCAAACGCAGTTGGGGAAATGCAGCTTGCTACTTTATTGAAGAATGAAGCAGCCTCATGGTCCTTGGGAGCAGTGATCAAATGCTCTCCTCTGACAACTCATACACACAAGTTAAATAGACCTTTAGGTACAACTCCCCTTTTTCAGAGTACACCCACTCTTGGCTCCTTGCCAATAAGAGTAATAATTGAATATTCAAAACTCCACCTCTGTTTTAATGTCCCCTCCTTCCTAAGTATTTTTCCATAGACTGAGTTCAAGCTATGTTATTTCCTCTGTCTCATACCTTGTGCATGCACCTGTCACATGGGCATTTTATGGCTTGTGCAAAAACCCTCCATAAACTTTTCCTGGTTCCCATGATTATATGGGCACCAATTGTCACTAGTCCTTGGCAAGCACTTCTTGTGACCCCTTGATGATCAGGTTTTCCCAGCCTAAAAGGTGTTTACAAGTGCAGATACTTCCTGCTTTAAGTCTGGGGGTTTTCTAAAAAGGCATTCTCTGGAGTTTACAGGGCCAATTCAGAAGGTCTAAGGACAAGCCAAATAACATATGCTGTCCAACGCATGATGTCAGCGTAAGTGTATAGGGCCTAACAGAGATCAAGAACTTTGTAGTCTCCTGCCACTAAATAAATGCTGAGTTAACTGAATTAACAGAAGGTCCTTTTTCTGATAGCGATGGAGACAAATGACTATGGGACGCTGTCTCTGTCCCAGGTTCGGCTTGGCTACAAGTGACCAGTGGGCTCTATCAATCTCCGGTTGGGAACATCTCTTTCCCAAACACCTCACACAGCAGGCCCGTGAAAAATTCTGTAGGACGCCTGAGAAAGTCCACTGCTGAAACATCCTGCCTTTGTACACAAATGTGGTGGATTAAGATGGTTAAGATGGTTCTAGTATTTTTGTTCTTGCACAGAACCTGGGCTTTAAACTGCGTAATCAAATGTTATACGACTGTCTAAAACTTAAGTTCAATAACAAATAACAGCAAGCAGTATTATCCAAATAATTATTTGGTATGTTATTAATACCAAATAATTATTTAAAATCACTGTCTTAAATGTGATATAACCACTGTGACTCTGATTTTTTGTGTCTTTAAACTGTGTTAAAGAAAAATGAGATAAATGTATGAAACTATATTATATAAAATTGCAAATGTTCTAAACATAGAACATTTAGTTCTTACATAATCCTGTGTGAAATAAAGGCATCTTTATACATCCGAGTATGAAAAGAATTTTCTTTTTGCTAGGCTGCCTCCAGCCTTTTCAATTTAAAGAATATCGAAGAGCACCCATATTTTCATACTGCACTAAAAGACTGCTATATGGGTGACTATACAAAAGACTTTTAGAGTGTGCCACAAAAAACCTGATGAGGTTGTAGCCTCAGAGCTAACCCTTCTCTGATCTAAGAGGAACTTTGTCTTTTCTTGTAGATGGGAAGAGAGATAATATGACTGCTTTTTCTATCTAA
The DNA here is from genome assembly GCA_037974365.1 of Hydrocynus forskahlii. Taxonomy (NCBI): domain Eukaryota; kingdom Metazoa; phylum Chordata; class Actinopteri; order Characiformes; family Alestidae; genus Hydrocynus; species Hydrocynus forskahlii. The sequence continues at coordinate 2,577 of JBBPCX010021485.1, read as the reverse complement.
ACTGTTTAGGATAGTGCCTGTTTCCACAAGTATATAACAGAAAACATGCCACTGACATCAAAGGAAGCATTTTACAGGGGACAAGCTGAACTCAGCATTTCACCCTGCTGTGTGTGAGAAAGTGATAGGAAAATTTTGACCTGAATCTATTTTCTTCCCTGAAGTATCTGCTTTAGGGTCTTGTTTTATAGTATAGTGCTGTTTTATAGTACAGTGTGTTTGAATTTATTTATGCCAACATAGTCCTTAGAAGACAGCAAGATAAATAAAACATTCCACAAAACAGATAAATTATGAATGACATACAATGCAGAACAAGAACAAGAACATTTAATATATGCAAACTAGAAAAATTAAGAATATAAGTATTTATGAATAGTGCCACTGTCAGAAACCCTTGGATGTGCTTTTGTTGTTTGTTTTCTTGTTCACATCATTTGAAAATGTCAGGTGCCTTTAGAGTCCATCAAATTTAATGACAAATGGAGCAACATAAATTCCAAAATTCCAAAATGTACATTGCAACTTAAAATCTTTATAACTGTTTCCTGAAGTTACTTTTTTTATCAGGAATCAGGAGCTTTACACAGCTTTTATTTTTAATTACTTCATAGCTTTTAATTAAAAATATCTCTGACAGGCCTAGTTATGAGTGAGACCATAATACCCTGCAAGCATACAGGTAAATAATAGTTTACAAAGTTTACAAACAATTTACAAAGTTGTAAATAATATGCATCTTTAGAAAAACAAGCATGTTCATGATTGTCTAATTTTTATAGCACTTCATTTGCTAGTCATCTCCCCTCTCATCTGTGCATGATCTGCTCATAAAAAGTCACCTTAAGGTATATTTATCGAGGAAAAAAATTAGTGCATTTGAAAATGACAGTATATATTTTTTCTCTTTGCATTTCCATTTTCTAAAGCAGAAAATTAAAACGTGCTATGTACATTATTAGGCATTACAATAATACTGCAGACTGTTTGAGATGTTTATTCTGTACATTTTGCAAGTAGAAAAAAAGAAATACCATTGACAGGACATGTTAAAAAGATAACCTTACATGTCTGTAGGAGGTATATTGCATTATAGTTATTAAGGTTGTTAAGGTTGTCAAATCCAAGACCCAAACCTTCAGATATAGAGATCAGGCAAGTCTGTAATTAGTAGAAAACGAACTACAAGTCAAATTCACTGTAGATATACATGGTATATAGTATACTGAGCACTGAACCTGCACATTGTTGCATCCAGATTGCTCAATAGAATTAAATGGAATGGGATAAAATATTTACAGCTTAATAACCTCTTAATAGCAAACCCCTTAGGAACATTAATTCACAAGCAGAAATTATACGATTAAAATCTTCCTAAAAACATGGCCTAGCAATGGCTCTACATTTGCAGTAATCCACAGTCATAGAGCATAAAGATATTTCTTCTTGAAAGCTGTAAATACACTTTTGCACAATGTCTAATGCTGACGGATCCATCCAACCATGAAAAATCAATAGTGTCTCTAATTACATCAACACTGCTTGAATTTCCATAATGCCTTAAGCACAATTAGCTGTCATGGAGAAGGACGAGGCTTGAATGTCCGTGGGCGGATCATCATGCTAACTTTCTTCAGTGAGTAGTAATCCGAATCCTTCCAGGCATACCACACAATTCCATCTGGGCCAAGAAGGTTCTTCCCTTTGGCAGAGTAACGCCCCCCCTGGTAGTCAAGAAAAACATGGTCGTCAAAAGGTCACAGTTAGTGGTCTCTACTCTCTAGTCAGTATGACTGTCATGGTTAATCTATATCAAAATAAAAAAAACATCTTGAATCTACAGGGATGACTGCATGATATCAATGTAAATTTTAACATTTCCTACAGGACTCTTTCATAATGTAAACAAAGCCTGACATACCTTTACAAATGTACATATGCTTACTTCTTTTGGTAACAATTTACTTGAACCATACCACATAGCATTGACCTAACGATGCCATAAACATTATATGGCAGAGGTCATATGCAGATTATATCTAATATAACAGTACCATGTTAGCATTGCTGATGTTTGTCATGATACTACATATTGCAGTGTTTGATGACACAACTTTATATTTGCATGTAAGAAATGTTATGAGATCATCAGTGCTTCATAATAAGCAATTAGATTGCTTAGTTACAATTAGCTGTGACAACACAAAGCAGAAATGTAACTGATATTTTTTATGTATTCATCCTTACTTTTATGCATTTGGCAGGTGCACTTATTCAGGGCAACTTGCACTTTTAATAATAGTACAAATGTAGGTAACTAAAGCATTGGGAGTCTTAACCAAGGACTTTAATCGCTGTAGCATGGTATGGCAGTTGTGTTAAGGGCATTAACGACTTCAGATTTTATCAAGTCGACTTATCCATCAAGATAGTCGAAGTCGAGTTGACCAGTCGTGATGATGTCACACACACGCAGCGGAAGAACACGGGTGTCCAACATTGAGCAACTTTTATTAAAGTTCTCTGTAACATTAACAGTCAACATGACAATTAAACTAAACAAAGGCTGATACCTTG
>JBBPCX010021464.1:0-16827 GCA_037974365.1 Hydrocynus forskahlii | reverse complement strand
GTGCAGTAGTGTGTGTACAGTGTGTGTGTGTGTGTGTGTTGCGAGTGCAGTAGTGTGTGTACATTGTGTGTGTGTGTTTGTTGTTTGTTCAGCAGTGCAGGAGTTAACGATAGTCATTTTTGTGTCCCAAACTCAGCAGGAGTGTGTGGGAAAGCGTGTGAACAGACACACTCGCCGCGGCACACCACACACCGTCAATCTCTCACCTGTCTCATCACAGAGAAAGAGAGAGACAGACATACAGAGAGAGAGAGAGAGAGAGAGAAAGAGAGAAAGAAGAATGATTGATTTGTGGGCACAACAGCTTGTAGTTTTTGGGTAGTAAAAGAAAAAATTTAATGAGACTCATCAGGAAGAGAAAGGGGGTAGGGGGAGAGAGAGAAAGAGAGAGAGAGAGAGTGTATCTGATTGATCTGTTTAGATAATAATTGTAAATCACTTTCTATAAATGAAAAAATAATTCAGTGAAAATCAAATGTACATATTTAAATATTTATATATAAACATAGTGTGTGTGTGTTCACTGTACTGTGTGTACACACACAAACATAAAACATATGTAATAATAATAATAATAATGATAATAATAATAATAATAACAATAATACATCCTCACACATTTACAGTATATAAACTGTATATATTTATATGTGGGAAAATTGTGTGTGCGTTTAAACAATAATAATATAATAATAATATAATAATATAATAAAATAATATAATTTCTTTCTTTAGTGTGTGTGAAGGTAATCTTGCATACAAATGCAAGTTAATCGTCACCCAAACAGGCAAAAATCATTCTCTTATCCTCGTTCCCAACCCCAAGCCGCTCAACCACATCCAGACCTTCATCGCTTGATTGGCGTTGTTTAACGCCAGCCTGCAGCCCAATGTGTAGTTACGTGTATTCATCTGTGGGGGCAGTAATTATTCTCTCCAGATTGTTTCCGTGTTGGGATTTGTAGTTTTACATTTTCCTTCAAAACTTGATTTGTCTTGGTTCCTAGAACAATTGAATCATGGGACATATTCAGTCCTCCAGAATGTCAACCGAACGCCATGTAAATGCAGGACCGAAATTTTCTTCGCGTTCATCAAGATTTCAGCAGAAATTGGAACACGCAGCTGACCGAGCGCCATGCTGAACGCCCGTGTGGACGCTGTGATTTGCTCCAATGAGCAGAAAAATGGTCGGCGCTCAGTCCGCGCTCACCTGGCGCCACGAACGCCCGAAAGAAGCCTGATTCTGACACCCGTGTGGATGAGGCCTTACTGTGAGCTGTAAAAATTAACTGAACTTCTTCATTAAGGTGGATCAGACCCGTAGACGTGGTTTAGGACACAGTGTGACTTACTGTGAGCTGTAAAAATGAACAGAACTTCACCCCTACAGGCAGTTGTAAATCAGATGACTGACATCTGGAAGTTCCGGTCATGCATTTTCACAGAAACTATTTCAGCTACTTGGGTAACTACTGGGTTCCATTGCTTGTTAGCAACATTAGCCGCATGGCTGCAGTTCTGAACTAAAGGAGCAACATTTAGACACCAAATAGTCTTTATGGCTTGACTATAAATGAGGTAAATGCAAAAAAAAAAAAAAACGTAAATTTGATACCTTTCGGTTCCATGTGTGTTTTAATTGGCCCAAAAACAGAATTTCCACTTTTGTTTACTTGAAACTTCAGTGCTAAACAGTTTCCCAGATTCCCAGCTAGTCATGATAGAGCTGTCCTGTCCATGGCTAATTTTGATTGGTCTAACTCCTCTTTTATTGATGCTTCTTTTGATTTCTATGTATTCCTTTCTTTCTTTCTTTACTTTTATTTTTTACTTCCTACCATTTTCACACAAAATAATTTATTCCATTCTTGTAAAGCACATTGAATGACCTGTGTGTACGATAATGGGTCACATGAATAAGCTTGACTTGACTTTACTAGACTCTTTGGATAGTTCACAAGCTGGCTGTTCTTTCAAGTTGTCAGTTGATTATATAGGGTATGATTATATTTATTTCATACATAAGTAATTTTGCAGAGAAGTGCAATGTTAACTCTTTGGACCCTGAGAGTATTTTCCCATTTCCACATTATTTTATAAGAAAACATGAACCAGAACACCTTTTCCCATTACTCCATGGTCCTGATCTGTTTCCGGTGGTGGACTGGGGTCAGCATGGGTACTCTGAAGGGTCTGCAGCCCCATGCACACCCAGTTTGTTCTACAGGAGCTCTTCTGTGGAACCAGAAATGCTTGACTTCACTCTCAGTGTGAGTCAGTGATGCTTGGTTACCAGTTGTCCTTCTTTGGAGCTCTTTTGATAGGTACTGACCACTTCATACCAGGAACCACCACAAGACCTGTTATTCTGGAGATGCTCTGACCCAGTCGTCCAAACATCACAGTTTGGTTTTTGTCAAAGTATCTCAGATCTTTTTGCTCACCCATGTTTCCTGCTTCCAACAGCAGCTTCGAGAATTCACTGTTCCCTTGCTGCCTACTGTCTCCCACCCACTGACGGGCTCCACTGTCAGGAGATGGTTATTTAAAGTTCACTGATTTTATCTCTGGTCTATTAAACATGACTAAATCTCATCACCTTCATTTGTATAGAGCACAGGGTACTTAACCCTCGCGTTATACCCTATATGTCTGGCCTCAGCAATTTAAACCTCCAGAAAATAGTTGAAATTAAAATTGCTACCCAGTGTTATGTGCTTTGTTTCTTTCTTAACATAAATGCTGTCATAAATAAAACATACACATAATGAAATATCAAAATTCTGGCAGAAAATATGTTTTCCTCCTCTGTGTTTTGATTCTCTCACTCCTACAGGTCGGATCATGTTCATCTATGACCCTGAAGCAGAGGGAGGTTTTTGAAGATTATAAAGTTACATATTACAGCATATCACCCTCAATACCATCCAAGACAACCAAAACAAATGTGTGAGGAATGCTGATATTTCAGTCTTAAAAGAAAATGGATGTATAAAATGTGCACACTGAAAACACATCGTCGTCTTCATTTTGACTTTTACCCCATTTGTCCCACATAAATTAGGTAAAAGTAATTTAATATGAAGTAAAAAGATTGATGATTAAATGCTGAGTGGGGTCCAATTGACCTCAAACCTGATAGAAGGATTAAACCAAACCTAAGTCGGGTTACTTAAATGGGATGTTATACCATATTTCCACAGCCAAACAGCAATTGTTATTCTCTCATTTCCATTCAGATGATAAAATCACACTGTATAAAGCGTCACACTTCCATGACTGCGTGTGTTTCTGTATTACTACTGATCCCTGGGAGTCTTTTAGTCTGGAGTATTTGCATAACTGTGTCAGCGTCCCGTTTATTTGTCCCGGCGTGTGTCCGTTTTTAAAAGCTCTCCCCAGCTGGCCTGACTTTATTTATGGTCCCCCATGAGCTGCTGTTAGGAGCCAAAGCAGGGGGCATCTCTGCAGGTTCTTAATGCCCTCCCATCTGCAAAAACATTCAGAGAGGGTGTCTGTGTGTGTGTGTGTGTGTGTGTGTGTGTGTGTGTGTGTGTGTAAGATGAAAGATGAGCAGGAAGTGTGTGTAAAGTGAGGAGGTCTCCGAGGGTAATGGGTTCTGGCCCTTTATAGAGCCCAGTGGGACCATCAGGTTTGGTGTCTTGAGCTCCGTTCTTTCGGACTGAAGCTACAAAGTTAATGTAGATAGTAATGGAAGCTTATAGCCCATGTGTGCCAAATATGCTGAGAGACTGATCATTTTTATATTAGCATTTTTAATTTGCATGGTGCAATTTTTAAAATAGCTGTGGTTAACTGTAAGCACCCAATCCACACGCCAACACTTCAGAAACGCAATGCTACTAAAACACCATCAGAAATCATTATTAGAAATCGCAAACTTAAAAAAAAGCATGAAATGCACAGTGTATATATAGCATTGTGTGTATGTAGCATAGTGTTGTTTTTATAGAGCAGCCTATAGAGAGATTTTATTTGACCACGTCTATGTATATATATATATATATATACACATTGTAGACCATGTTCTAGGTGTAACTTAGCTGTAGCCTAATCTGGAGGAACAAATGATTTTGCTCTTTTATTTCAAATAATAAACACACACAGACAGACACACAAACAAACACACACCAACCTCGGGTGTGTCCACTGGGTGGCTTTCTGTCCTACGGTTGAATTTTGTTGTGTGGCACACATACCCACCCCCCCCACCCCGCAAACACACACACATGCACACACACACACACAGACACGCACACACACACATACACACTCACTTTAATGCTGGCTAGCATTAGCATGCTGCCTGCATAGGTCAGTGCCAGCAGGCCTTTTGTGTGTCAACGCTGTGATGTCAGCGACTGTGTTGTGTATACACAACAGACACACACACACACACACACACACACACACACACACACACACAGACACACACACACACACACACATCGTCAAAGAGAGTCACTCTTACAAACTCTCATTTAGAAAGTCACAATGTCTTTGAGACCCACTTGCTAAAGATAGAAGGAGTGGAAGAGAATCAGTGATGTGTGAGGGGTTTAGATGATTATACATTAATCTGCTCATGGCTTTTTCTGGAGTAGAGACGATCCAAACCAAAACCACTTGTAAATGTAGAGGAATGGCCTGCAAACACTTCAGGGACAGAAAGAGAGAGAGAGAGAGAGAGAGAGAGAGAGACAGACAGACAGAGACAGACAGAGAGAAAGACAGAGAGAGACAGAGAGAGAGAGAGACAGAGAGAAAGAGAGAGAGAGAGAGAGAGAGAGAGAGAGACAGAGAGAGAGACAGAGAGAAAGAGAGAGAGAGAGACAGAGAGAGAAAGACAGAGAGAAAGAGAGAGAGAGAGAGAGGGAGAGAGAGACGGAGAGAAAGAAAGAGAGAGAGAGAGAGGGAGAGAGAGAAAGAGAGAGAGAGAGAGAAAGAGATGGAGAGAGAAAAGATGGAGAGAGTGCAAGAGAAAGACAGAGAAAGAAAATGAACACGAGACATAGAATGAGACAGAGAGAAAGAAAAAGAGTGAGAGTGAGAGACAGATAGAAAGGGAGAGAAACAGAAAGAGAGAAAGTGTGTGTGTGTGTGCGCGTGTGTGTGTGTGTGTGTGTGTGTGTGTGTGTGTGTGTTTGGGAGAAAAAAAGAGAACCTCTCAGCATGGGTTTCCGTCTTTTCAATTCAAGGATCAGCCACGAGTACCGCCATGAATTTTCAAGCGCAATATCAAAGTCAGATGGAATATGAATAAATCTAATATTCTCAGCATTTGAAAGTGAAAGAATTGGCGGAGCGTCAGAGGTTAAGGTGAGGTTACAGGAACCTTTGATTTCGCTTAAACTCGCCGTCAAATCAAACACTAAGGCCAGAGTGGTAAACGGCAAACTCACAGTATTCTTCTTTTCCTCTTTTTCTCCAACTCTCTGTGATTTCATGCCATTGAAACAAACTCGTGTCTTTTTTTCTTCAGAATTTGAAAATGTTAGCATTCCTCCCAGATTCATGACAAATGGAGCAACAAGAAGGCCCCGACTGATATAGAATAAAATCTTTTAAGATTAAGTTCCACTTTCAGAATGTTTTTCCCTCCACTGAAAAGTCACCAATTTAGAGCTTTTATTCTGACAACAATATACAAATGGATGAAAAATTGATAAAGACCACCGTGGCATTACTTTTACAACATTTAGCAGACGCTCTTATCCAAAGCGACTTCAGTTCCCTAACTACAGGTTGCAGTCTCCCTGGAGCAATTTGGGGTTGAGGGTCTTGCTCAGGAACCCAGTGGTGGTGTGTTGAAGGTAGAACCCATGACCTCTTGGTCCAGAGGCAAATATCCTATCCACAAGGCCACCACCACCCCACGTCACTGGGCCACCAGGAAAGATCAGAAGAATTCCAGTATAAAGGGAAAAGGGGCATTTGGCTGATGCTCTTGTCCAGAGCGATTTACAGTCATTAGTTACAGGGACAGTCCCCCTGGAGACACTGAGGGTTAAGTGTCTTGCTAAAGGACTCAATGGTAGGGTGGGGGGGCCTTAGAACCTGTGACTTCGTGGTCATCGGGGTTCACAGGCAGGTGTTTAATCCACTAGGCAACTATCACCCCGTATATGCCACGGAGTAGGTTCTACAAGGCTCTGGCACTGTAGAGACCACTGTTCCAAAAGATGTTCCCTCAGATGATGTTTTGATGATGGTGGTGGAGGTGGCTGTCCAGCATTTTAGCGAAGAACCCACTGGTGTTCAGATTCAGAGTAGACCTCAAGGAGGAAGGTTGGTGACCACTGTGTTGGACCAATGGTTGGACCAATGGACCAGTGATTATCCTATTGCTCTGTAAATGAAACCCACCATTGTGGATGGTTCCAGACTTTTGAACCAAACTTCTGAATTTTGACCAAATTTTATAGCACAACTTTCTATTTATATACATAGAATGAAAATGCAGCTTTAATTCCAGATAGTTTGGATTATTTACCTCCATTACTCATAAAATGTTCAAAATAATATGAAGTGTTTTGACAACTTTATTCCAGGCCAAGATACTGCTTTTCCCATATCCCTTGACCGGTTTGTACTTTTGCATTTAGCATTTGCATTTAACAGCATGCAGCACTGATGCATATAATGTTATGATATGCAATAACTTTTCAACTGCCTTTATCATCTCTGTTCTGATTGGCTTGCCTGAATTGTGCCTCTTTCAAAAAACTCAGAAAAACTGTTAGAAATGTCTCTTTTTTACTATAAAAATCCACAAACATACATTTTAAATATCCTCAGCTGACACACACATTGATAAAATAAGAGAAGCTTAAAAAATCAAACTACTTCCAAATATTTACAATCACAAGTAAGTCTGTTTCAGGAATTTATTTATTTATAGTCTCTGTCTGCGCCGCTTCCGTTTACTACCACACTTACACATACCCCTTTCACCCACATCCACACTCACACACGACTGGCTTCTCACACCACATGTTTTTATTCTGCTTGTTTTTACAGTTAGAAATAAAAAAAGAGAGCCTAAATAAGAGAACATTTTCAAATGAGCATCTTTATGAGCATGACAATCATTCCAGGCCACTGTTTGTTAAATTCCTGCACAAGCACCTCATTCTGCTTTAAAAGGTACTGATCAGTGATCACCTGAATCACATCTTATTTAATGAGGAAAAGAGTGAACAAAGGATTAGCTTTTTTGAATTATTCAAAAAAGCGGCATCATTCCTCTTATTTTGATGTTTTGTTATTTCCTTTAAAATGATGCTTTAAAGATTAATATTTTTATTTGGAATTTAGGAGAAAAACTGTCAGCAGTTCTTAAAAACTTAGGCAAAGTTGTTCAGTTCAATACTCGCACCTATAAAAGATAAAACCTGAGAAACTGAACATTTTGGCATATTTGGTATTCTGACATTATTAAAAATGAGCATTTATAAAGTTCTAAACACCATGAAGTTTGCATTTTTTTAAAGTTTGAGATCTCTGATGTACATGATGTACGATCATGAAACAGAGCTTCCTGTGATGTCTGAAGCCTCCACTGTTAAGCTGGAGACACAGAACCTCCAAGTAAAGAAGTACTTTTGTGTAAGACAATGTTTAAACCACACTGCATTTCCAGTTGGGTGCTGAGGGTTCAAAGGATCTAAAGGGAACCAACAATGGTTGTCCATGCAAAGTATTCAAGTGTGTATGGTTCCCAAATGACGCAAGGACCACAGCTCCTCTTCATGCCAAACACTGTGTCGATGTTTCAATGAGAGGATGAAGTGGAATTATCCTTCTAATCATAAAAAGAGAACAAACAGCTCCAGTACATATCAAATCTCCCACACCCCACCCCTCCATCTCTCAGTGACAAAGTCACTCCACACTTCTCCGTCCACAAAATAACCCCACCCCCCGGACCCACCCTGGTTTTATTGGGTGGTCAGGACCAGCAAGGAATCCTTTCAAGGTCACTTACACTTCCTTTCAATTACTTACATAAAAACAAATATCTTCATATGCTTGAGTATTTATTCCTTCACAATGTTGCTAAGCAGCTTCTTCTAATTGAAGTTTGGGTGAATTTGTCTCTTATTTTGCTTCATATTACATGAGCATTCATTAAGTTAAAGGAGCCAAACAGGGTAAACACAAAATGAACATGATAATGTGTGGTACTGTACACATCTGTGTTCTTTGGGATCAATTTGAGCCCAGGCTACTTTAAGTGTTTTAGAAAACATACAAAATATGTCAGCATTTTTGGATGATATTAAGCACACTGTTATGTGCAATATTCTAATCCTCAGAAATGTCCCTTTGCTTTAGATCCATAACTGAACATAAGCAGACGGTGTAGGAGTGTGAGAACCACTGAAGATCTCATGATATAAGGGAGGGAAACATATTTTCCCCCAGAACTTTGATATTGCTTTGCCTGCATGTTTTATTTAAAGCTCTATTTAGGTCAACATTAAAACAAAGTACCAGCACTCTGTCACGTCGGGCGTGCTCGGGGAAGTGAGGCACGCGTGCAGGTTCTTCCTGATGGTTTAAAACAAAACGGACACAGACACTATACAAACAAAACAAAAGGCACGAGGGCCTCACTCAAAAAATACCAAACAGTCACATACAGAAGGAAGCATGAGGATATTTGCAAGGGTTGATCCACAAAACCCACCTGAACACAAAGAACTTAAATACTAAACACGCTTGGACACAAACCAATCAAAAACCCCAATCACTTAGTCCAAACACAAGACAGCTGACATAGAGACCTAAGACACAAACAACACCCATACGTTCAAAATAAAAGTCCTAAACAAAAACCCCAGCCGTAACACAAACAAACTTGGGAGGCAGTTTTAATTTTAAACCTTTTCTGAAGGTGTAAACTGCTGGATGTCAAACTGAACCCAAGCATAATGAGTGGATGCCTGTCGTAGTAGCAGTGAATATAAGCTTCAGTTTCTCTCCATCTTATTTGTCTCCTAAGAGTGATTTTGGGACAGACAGTTGACTTACACTGTCTGCTGCACACACACTGTGCCGAGACCTTGCTCACAGTCCCTTTACTTCATTTCGTTTCTCTCCAGAACCCCAGGGACTCTCTCTCTTTCTCTCTCTCTCTCTCTCCCTCTCTCTGTCTCTCTGTCTCTCTCTCTCTCTGTCTCTCTCCCCCCCCCCCCCCACTCTCTCTCTCTTTCTCTCTCTCTGCCTCTCTGTCCATCTCCGTGTCATTGGGTGTCTGGGGTAATTGGGTTAAAGGATGATGCTACTTAAAGGAGAGGGAGAGCAATGTAGCACACACACACACACACACACACACACACACACTCACACACTGCTATGAGCTGGGTAACAGAGGAGCAGGCTCACTGCAGTAGGGGAGCTGGCATATTGCGATGTGGTGATGTATCTGACACTTCCCTCTGGTGAGACGATAACGAGACTAACAAGACAATAATGAGTCTGTAATGAGACCAGGGACTAGAGAAGAGACTTCAGTCTGGACTCTAGAAAGGTGATTACTCAGATAACTAACCAGCATTATGTAGATATTAAGCAGGAGTAATCTTAAAAAAAAAATTTTAAATACAGAAATGCATAGGTAAACTTTTCGTAAAGCAGGCAGACAATTCTGTGCATTAGAAAACTGATCTTGATATTCTTCATTTGCAAGTTACTCGCATGGAATGGACTAAAACTACACACAGTACTCTTTGCTAACAATTTAAGTTGTACGTTCATAATTTGAGTTCCTTTATTAGCCAGAAAAATGTCATTTTTAGTCATCACAAAAAAGCACCTGTTCTGGTTATAATTATAATGTGGATAACCAGACAAGTGTTATATATTTAATGAACGGTTAAATGACTGGGATGAAACGCTTAACTAATGCATTTAAAGTTAAAGGACAGTCACCTTGCTCTAGAATGTTCTCCCCTCGTTCACCCTTTTGGCTAGTCAATTTTGGCAAAGCCTATTCTGGCTAGTCAATTCTGGTGTGAATCTACATTGAAATGTTGGTGTTTGTTGGAGAATGTTGGTTTTGGTCATATATAAGTGCAGAAGACCTTGTATCAGGGGCAGACTTGACTTCAAAACGGCCCTGGACTTTCTTCACCAGCTGGGGTGCGCAGAGGTCTGCGTCTCGGCTGAGAACAGATTGCCGGTCCGCCCCTGCCTTGTACCCAAGCTTAAGGGTTTAAAAGAGAAAATGACTCAACAGTTACACATAATCATCCTGTAGAACCAGTTTTCTAGATCCAGAGTAAGACACACTCAAAAATGAGTGTTTTTAACACCCAGTGGTTTCTGCAATACCAGGACTGAGCCAAACGAATCTTATTATATATTCAACTTAAGTTCCAAGCTGCTTGTAGAGGTTTTCGTTAGGGATCAACCAAAGGGCAGCATGTGATGTGTAGCCAATCACCTTATCTTTTCAGACCATGTTTACCAGAAGATGACCACACATTTGGTCATGAAAGAGGCACTAAATCGTTCTTCCCACTCTGAGAACAACAGCAGAATCAGGTGCACTGGCTTAACACTTAGAACTCTTAGAGTGTATCAGTAAAATCTGATTTCAGTAAAAGGTGTAAATTAGTCTAAAACCGGTGTTTGTTCTCTTGGCACATCGCCACTAGGCCGCTCTCTGGACCCCCTCCCTCCGAGGGTTTCCCCCACCCACATGTGGGCTAAGACTATCCTGAAAGTTCTCCCACGTTCAAAGATCTTGTGTTTTTTTCATTTGTTTTTAAGACTTAAAATGAAAGTAACTTGTTTATTCCATATAAGAAGTTGTTTTGCCATACAACCCTTTTTTGTGCTTCTGGATCCGTGTCGTTTGGATACTAAGGGTTAAACTTTCTTGCCATGGTGAATCACCATTTTGCAACTATTGCAACTTAGCCCATCACTAGGCTTAGACACGTCTGGGAAACCAATCCTCAGCATGGCTTCCCCTCTGCTGTCCCAGAATAAAGGCAAAATAACATGTGAATCACTGCTGTCAGAAAGTACCTGGTACCTCCCGAGCGAGAACGTCCCAGGAGCAGGAGCAAACTTTGTTTATTTCTGTTTTGGTCCAATCACCTGAAACTTGTTTAGAGTTTTGTTTACAGTTGACTACCCGGGAGCCGTGAAGTGCCTTGAGGGCGTAAAGAGGATTTTCAGGTTTGAGTTTAGGCAAACTGTCAGCTGTCAAAAGCAAGAGATATTATTGATACAGTGACAATATTTGACAAAAAACGCCCACACAGTGGTACGAATACGAATATGAAATTTCTCCTAGGATGAGGTCACACCTGCAAGGTGCAGTTTCCCGTTAAACCGACACCATTCCTTTCTTAGAAAAAAAATGGAAAGCTACCAAAGAATGCAAGCTACCCAGTTATCCTAATCTTATCTATGTCATTTTGCCAGCTGGTGATCATTTGTTGCAATGTTAGCATGTTTGGGTGGAATATTTCTTTTAGATTTAGATTTGGATGAGTGAATGAGGTCCTGTGGAAAACCCAACATGGTCAACAACACATGTTCTTTGAGAACTTCTTGAACTGTTTGTCTTCTGCAGCTCTGTGACTTTTCAGTTTAGTGCCTTGGAATAATGCGATATTAATGTAAGACAGCAGAGCCACCCATCAAATTTGAAGTCCTACACCCTTAAAAATAAGGGTGATGCCACAAAGGAACCATTTTGGGTTTCCTTAAGAGCTGTCTTGTGTGGTTCTTTGAAGACTGTTTCTTTCAACTTTTTTAAAGTTGAAAGAAACTTTACATAATGTAAAGGAAGAACTATTTAATTGGTAATGAAGCTTAGCATTGCATAAAAGCTCTTTTATTCCTTCAAAAAGATTTATTTAATTTACAAAAACAAATCTTGCAGCTACATGTAGTGAGGTCCTACTTGATTGAGGTTGATAATCAAGTGTTATGTCAGTAGCCTAAAAACAAATGACATGCACACAACTGCCAAAAATGTGATTAACACAGTAGCTGGACAGCTACTGTGTTAATGAATAAAAAAACAAAGCGTAAGTGAGACGTAAATGGAATTTTTAGAAGCCTCAGTCAAAAAGGTCAGAAATGGGGCACTGCCACCCCCCTGCTGTTTAATGGGGTCATCACTTCTCTCTTATCCCGGCTTCTATGAGTGCAAGGTCCGGTAGCCAGTAAACAACCATGTTTCCTCATGACTCACCACTAGGGCTGCGTTTTTTTCCCCACTTTAATCAGTTCTTCATTAACAATCATGTAACAAGAATGTAATTACGAATTACAACAGAACAGCTTGTGCAATGGCACATGCATTAACTTAATACCAACTGTAACCTAGTTTAATTACACAAGCTGTACTACTGTAATCCAGCTTTAACAGTGAATACACCACCAGTAGTTACACTGTTGTTGCATGCATTTATCTGTTGTTAGAGCTACTAATAATGGAAGGCATTCAGAACACTAAGCTCCTGAAATTCTCTCATGTGACTCCCCTGCAGAGATCTCTCCTCTGGCTTCTTGCAGAGGCCAAAACTCCAGTTCTCACATTCCAGCCTTCAGGGGGCTCAGCTCCTTCATGACCTCAGTACCTTGGTTCAGAACTACACACCTGTATGCCATCATAGGCCTCCAACGTCTGGAGTCTTGACACACTCCTTCAGTGATTAATGTTGTTTCAAGCTCATCAGAACATTATGTAGTGGTTCTTTGGTCTAGGAGCAATGAAGACTGAATTTGACTGACTGCTGGTTTATAATCCCATCTGCCCAAATGTCCAGCACCTCTGCTATACACCAAAGTGATTATTTTCATGTTTGTTAAATGGGACAGTCAAGTTACAGTTCCTTGCTCGGGCATGTTAAGCCAACTGAGCTTAACCCTTAGAACTCTTAGTGTATCAGTAAATTCTGATCTCAGTAAAAATAAACAGTGTCAAAAAGTCTAGAACTGGTGTTTACCCTCAGAACTCAGAGTGTATCAGTAAACTCTGATTTCAGTAAATATAAACGGTGTAAAACAGTCTAGAACCGGTGTTTACCCTCAGAACTCACTGGAATCAGTAAACTCTGATTTCAGTAAATATAAATGGTGTAAATCAGTCTAGAACCGGGGTTTGTTCTCCTACATGCTCGCCGTTTGCTGCTCTTTCTCGTGACGCGCCACCAATCGGCCGCTCTCCGGACCCCCTCCCTCTGCGGATTTCCCCACCCACTTGTGCGTGGATACTACCCTAAAAGTTCTCCCAGATCCTGTTTTTTAATTTCCAATTGTTTCTAAGATGGAAAATAAAGACATTTGGACATTTTTATTCATCTTGTTTTAAAAAGGTGGTGCCATTTTTAAAACCCCAGTAGCGGTTGTTATTATTATTACGTTTTTTTTTTTATTATAACTTTGGTTCTACGAAGAAATACCACACAAAGCTCAGCATGACACACTGAGCTTCAACACAAACGGAACTTCCAGCATGGATCCGAACAAAAATCAGTAGTTTGTTAAGTGAATCACATTTGTCACTGGTCACAGTTGTGTTAAAAGAATGACATTCTACATGAAAAAGAAGATTTTGCTGCTTGTAACAGTCTTTTCTTTGTCTCACCAGAAAAAAATCATCCTCTTACTTGGAGATTATTGACATAAGGAGCAAAACAAAAAATCTATTTGAGAGAAGTGCTTCTGCTGTTCTCACTGACTTTTCAGTTTTTTCTCTTTAACAACCTTATGCATCTCAAAACTGTCTGACTTTGGTAGTTAAGTCTTATATTTGATAACTGAGACAAATTTCAGATTTTGCACAGGATCATTTGGAAGCTTTTGGATCTCCTGGATTAGCTGAAGCTCCTGAGACAAATAAAAATTAGAGCAGTGAGAGAAAAGAAAGAGTGTTTTAGGATCTTAATTTGGGATCGGGTTGAGATTAGAGAAAGGCTCTTTCTCAGGAGTGACGAAGATCTTATTTTGAATTTTCTGTCCTCTGGGACGATGCTGACGAAAGCCTGTTGTCCTAGAGCTGTCCAAGTCAGCAAAGGGCAAGTAGGTTTATTGACTTGATTACACTTGTTTAATCAGGTGGCCTTCCAACATTTGACCAAGTGCCACTATTAACTTGCAGCCATATCGACCCTTTGCAGATAAGATTGCAAACATCTCTGAGGCTAAGTGGCATTTAGGAATTTTTGGCAATTCTCCCATGTGAAACCCCTGCAGAGGTTTCTCCACTGGCGTATCCATGGAAAACCCTAGTTCTCACATTCCAGCCTTCAAGAGGCTCTGCACCCTCCTGACCTCCAAACCTTGTTTTAGAACTGCACACCTGTATGCCATCTTAGATCTCCAACATCTGGGCTCTTGACATGTCCCTGCTTTTGAGCCCTGGCCCCTCAGTGGTGGAATGAACTTCACATTGAACTCTGGACTGCACTCCGGTCCTTCTGTCAGGGTCTGAAGGCCCACCTGTTGAGGCAAGACTTAGGTTAAAGGTTCCTTCAGACTTTCACCCTCCCTTCTTTGTCCTTTGCACTTGAGCTCTGTATTTTGCTTTTGTTGCACCAGTGTTGTGTCTTTATAAGGATATACAAGAAAAGCACACATTAATAGAAGTTAACATTTAGAATTCTATTTCTGTATTACTTGTTATTTTCTAATATTTAAAGCCTCAAACAATGTGTGCAAAGTGTCTTGTGTCCTTTATTCAGCACAATTGAGTCAATATGATCAAAGATTATTTTAAAAATGCAACCAACTATTCGGACACGACTGACACTCCCAAAAAAACAAAAAAGCAGAACATCTGTTAGAAATGTCTCTTTTTTTATGAACAGTTACATTCACCCCCACTCACACACACACACACACCCCTTCCAGCCATCCTCACACTCACACACACACCACTCACATACATCCCTTCCACCCACCCCACACTAACTTATCTCTTCCATCCACCTCCACACTCATCTACACCCCTTCCACCCAACACCACCCTCACACATACCCCTTCCACACACCTCACAGTCAAACACACTTCTTCCACCCACCCCCACACTCACAGACACCCCTTACAACCCCCACACGCACCCCTTCCACCCACACTCACACACACACACATCTTCCACCCACCCCCACACTCACATACATGATTGGGCTGCTCTTATGTTTCTAAACACTGTAAACATGGTAAACAGCTCTGACCTGTGTGGTCTGCAACAATGCTTAGAAAGTTGGCCAGTGTCAAAGTAACATCCACATGCAGGACATTGCCCAGAGCATCACACTGCCTCTGCCACATCACCTTCTTCGCACAGTGCATCCTGGTACCATCAACTCTACAGATAAGAGACATACACACATTTGACCATTCACATGATGTAGAAGAAAGTGATTCATCAGACCAGACCACCTTCTTCCATCGCTTCATGGTCCAGTTCTGATACTAACATGTCCACTGTAGATGTGGTGGACAGGGGTCAGCATGAGTACTCTGACCGTTCTGCAGTTCCATACGCAGCTGGGAGCACTGCACTGTGTTCTGACACCTTTCAGTCAGAGCCAGTATGAAGTTTTTCTGTAGTTTGTACTTTAGCAGTTGATCTGTAGGACCAAATGGGCTGACCTTCGTTCTCAGTGTGCATCAGTGAGCCTGTCCTGATTATCCTTCTTTGATACACTTTTGGTAGAAACTGACCAACGCATACCAAGAGCACAACACGAGGCCTATTGTTCTGGAGAAGCTTCGAGAGCATTTACGTACAAAAAAATCAACACAGGTCTTGACTACATTTGGAATAAAAGAGAAAAATCTGTAAATAACATTTTTTTGCTATCAAACTTCCTCTTTTAGCTGGATTCTGTTTCTAGCATGGCACTAGATGCTCTTCCTCAAAAAGACAAATGACATCACCTGCCTCACTTTCTGTTTTGTGAGAAAACTGCACGAAGAAAGAAAGAATGACTGCCAGGGAAAGAAAAAAGAAAGAAAGAGTCTCCACTGATTCCAAATGTGATGTTCTTTATGCGGCTTCTTGGCAGAAATCACAAAAAAAGCTCCCCGGCGAGGGCGAGAGAACATCTTTCGGAAGTAGCAACACGCTGTAAACAAATTTCACCTGCCTGACACATAAACACACAAACACAAACACACACACACACACACACACATACATACACATAAAACTCCTAAAACACACACTCTTCTCCCTCAGGCCACTATAAACCGAGCACACCTTGCTGACTTTGAACTGATGTGGTGTGTGTGTGTGTGTATTGAGGCCTGGGTAAGAGTCCTTTGAAGAAGAAGAAAGGTTCCTTTCATCATTATTAAGCTTGACACAAACTTTACAGCGTCCCGACAGCTGATCCAATAACACCCCAACGTCTCTTTCCCACTCCCCGACTCCTTCACTCTCACTCTCTCATCCCCTCACTCTTTCACTTTTTCACCCCTTCAACCTCCGTCCCTTCACCCTAGCTCACTCTCTCACTCCCTCACCCTCTCACCCTCTCACTCTCTCACTCCCTCACTCTCTCACTCCCTCACCCTCTCACTCTCTCACTCCCTCACTCCCTCACTCTCTCACTCCCTCACCCTCTCACTCTCTCACCCTCTCACTCTCTCACTCCCTCACTCTCTCACCCTCTCACTCTCTCACCCTCTCACTCTCTCACCCTCTCACTCTTTCACTCCCTCACACTCTCACTCCCTCACCCTCTCACTCTCTCACCCTCTTACTCTCTCACTCCCTCACCCTCTCACTCTCTCACCCTCTCACTCTCTCACTCTCTCACTCT